>JAOANR010000003.1:10820054-10970715 GCA_030278955.1 Hygrophila difformis
AGAAAATTCTTTCGTAATAAGTGAAGCGTGTGTTCAAGCTTTTGACACGCTCAAGAAGATGTTGATTTCTGCTCCAATAGTGCAACCACCCGATTGGTCAATACCTTTCGAGGTCATGTGCGATGCAAGTGATCTCGCCGTGGGTGCAGTTCTTGGGCAACATAAGGAAGGAAGGCACTGCGTAATTCATTACGCCAGCCATGCCCTGACTGAAGCCCAAGTCAATTACACCACCACGGAGAAAGAGATGTATGCTGTGGTTTTCGCGTTTGATAAATTCAGACAATACCTCATTGGTACGAAAACCATAGTATACACCGATCACTCTGCACTGAGATACTTGTTTAGCAAACAAGACGCCAAACCTCGATTAATCAGGTGGGTACTCTTGTTGCAAGAATTTGACATCATAATAAAAGATAGAAAAGGCAAAGACAATGGTGCTGCTGACCATTTGTCTCGAATAGAAAATGATAAAAATGAGATAGCCGTCAATGAAAATTTTCCGGATGAGCAACTGTTTGCCTTGCACCTTCATGATCAAGCTTGTCCATGGTTTTCCGACATTGCTAACTTTTTAGCATGTGGAATAACTCCACCATTCCAGAGCAAGAAACAAAAAGCAAGGTTCAACCGAGAGGTAGTTAACTACTTCTGGGAAGATCCTTATCTCTTTAAGCATTGTGCAGATTCGATTATTAGACGTTGTGTAACTGAGCACGAGGCTTATCAAATCGCTAAAAAATGTCATGAATCGGAATATGAAGGTCACCATGGCCCCACTCGAACAGCTCACAAGGTGCTCGAGTGTGGTTTCTATTGGCCTACCATTTACGAGGATTGCAAGGCGTTTGTTAAGGCTTGCGACAGATGCCAAAGACTAGGGAATATCTCCAAGAGGGATGAGATGCCTCAAAAAGGAATTCTCATCCTTGAGATTTTCGATGTATGGGGCATTAACTTCATGGGACCATTCCCGACATCTGATGGGAATCACTACATCTTGGTAGCTGTCGATTACGTGTCCAAGTGGGTCGAGGCGATTGCGCTGTCAACCAACGATGGTCACCAAGTCATCAAATTTTTGAAAAATAACATTTTCAATAGATTTGGTGAACCTAGGGTAATCATATCTGATGGAGGAACCCATTTTGTCAACAAAGCTTTTGCGAATCTCATGAGCAGAAGTGGGATTCTCCACAAGATCGGCACGTCTTATCATCCCCAAACCAGTGGCCAAGTCGAGGTATCTAACCGCGAAATCAAACATATGCTCGAAGCCACTGTAGGGATAACCCGCAAAGACTGGGCACGTAAACTCAATGATGCTCTATGGGCATACCGCACTGCATTCAAGACTCCCATTGGGATGTCCCCATACAGGCTTGTCTTTGGAAAAGCTTGTCATTTGCCTGTAGATCTAGAGCACAAGGCTTAATGGGCCGTAAAAACGCTTAATTTTGACCCACGAGTTGCTTAGAGTAAGCGCAAGTTGGACCTCAATGAAATTGAGGAAATACGTGCGCAAGCCTATGAAAGCTCGAGGATTTACAAAGATCGGACCCAGAAGTTACACGATCGTCGTATAAAGTCTAAACACTTCTATGTTGGCCAAAATGTCTTGTTATTCAATTCTAGGTTAAAGCTATTCCCCGGAAAGCTTAAATCCAGATGGAAAGGGCCATACGAAGTGGTGCACGTGTTTGAAAATGGAGCTGTCAGAATTCGAACTGACAAAGGAGAGCTGGTGGTGAATGGACACAGATTGAAGGAGTATCTAGGACAGCTTGACCCCGAAAAAGAAGTCCAAGTAACATCAGAGCCGGCCTATGCTCAATAAATATATATATATATATATATAACTATTTATTACATATTTATTCGTCTCGAACGATAAGTATCCAAAAATCAACTAAACATTTAGAGTACTAAGACTCTAATGTGAGGATGTTGATATTTGGAGAAAAGTTAATAATTTTCTTATATTTGCCTTGCAGGAATTCATGGAACCAACAAAAAGAAAGATAAAGCTTCGAAAACCAGGTTCCCGGTTGGATTAATACTACATTTAATGGAAAGTAATTTCGGAATTTAGAGAAACTTAAAATCCGGAATAAATCCATAAAATAAGGGTGTTAATCCAACCTAATTTATGCAAGCAATTTATAATAGAGTAACACTTCTGTTTAAATGTGTGCTTTCAGTATGATAATTCCTAAGAAAATCCATAATTTCAGAAAATTTGAAATTTTGAAAATTTTCAAAATTTTTCTAAGTGTTGAATGCGAACTATTTTGTATTTCAAATCAATTCGATCTACATCGAATTGTTTGAAACAGAGCGCATTGGAGGTGTACTTTGGGAATTTTAACCAATTCGATCTCCAAGCAAATTCGGTCTAGACCGAATTGGCCTCCCAAGACACATACTCCATCCTTGTGTAAATTTGGCCAAGTAGCAATTCGATCTATAGCAATTCGGTCTAGACCAAATTGATTTTGAATAGATCGAATTGATCTACAAAAGACAATTGTGATTCCTTAGTTTTATTTATGCAAGTGAGCAATTCGATCTATAAGGCAATTCGTTCTAGACCGAAGACCGAATTGCCCATATAGACCGAATTGCCTCACAAAAGCATCCCTCAGTAATTTTCCTAAGTAACCAGATTCGGTCTTCTTGCTGCAATTCGATCTTTAGACCAATTCGGTCTAGACCGAATTGACTTCAAAAGACCACATTGCAGCAAGTGTCTGTTTGTTTTCCCTTGCAATTCGGTCTCTATGCCAATTCGGTCTAGACCGAATTGGCCTAAGAGACCGAATCCCTCACAAACACTTGGAGACCACACCAATTCAGTCTAGACCGAATTGATGGTTCAGTCTCCAATAGACCGAATTAGCCCACTCTCCTACCCCTTTATATTCCTTTTTCCCCCTCTTTTCCCTCACTTTCACCCTCCAACACTTCGATATTTCCCCGAATTCTCTCTCGCGAACTTCGTCTTCCTCGCAAAACCAGGGCTCGAGCTAGAGCTTTACCTTGATCAACTCCGTTCAAAATACTCAAAATGGCGACTTCTTCGTCTAATCCTACTGGGAGTGTCGGGTAAGTGTTCTGTTTTCGATTTCGCCCTATCATTTTCGCGATTCCAGTTTTGGTTTTTCCTTGTTTTTGCAAAATCGGTAATGGGGTGGGGAATGAAGCTTGTTTTTGTGTTAGGAACGGTTGGGATGTGGCTGGAATGGTTTGGGTGTGGTTGGAAATAGGATAGAACGCAGTAGTGCGAACCTAGGGTTTTAGGGCGTTTTTGTTCTAACTGCCATTGTTACCGTTCGATTTTCTATGGTGTAGGGATGCTTCTTATTTTGAAAATGATGGTTTCAAAACCCTCAAAAATATAGTTCTTGTTCATTATTTGGTTAAGTTGTTCCGTTTTTGTTGTCTGTGTACATGTTGTTCTGTCTGTGTCTGTTTTGTGAAATCTGTGAAAATGGAAAACACAGTGGTTTGTTTTTCCCTTGCAATCACTGTGTTATTTTACTGGTTATTTGATAATGTTGATTGGATATGCATGTTGATGATGCTGCCGAATCTATGTTCTTGAAGCATGATTTATTGGCTAAATTTTGTATGATCATGGTATGAATGGATTGTCTGTGTTTGTTTTCATTTATGCATGTATTGTGTTATGTGTATTCTGTCAATAAATGCTTTTGTCGGGTACCTGTTAACCACAATTTGCAAACTCAACTCGGAAGTTGATGTTTGCACATATGGGATACATGGTATTATAGACGAAACCATGCCAAAATTTTCCCAACACTGTTGGCATGACATTTATGTCTAAAAAGACAAAAAAGTGGTAGAATGTTATTTTCTTTTAAGTGTTTGACTTATGCTCATTCCTTTTTGGGTCAAATGGGGAATATTCAAATGGAACATCTTGTTTCCTTCTTTAATACCCATTTCCCAAAACAAAATCCAAATGTGGGACCACTCACACCCCCAATTTTATTAAATAAACAAGTCAACACTTCTCATAAAAATCCAAAAATGACCTTTTTGTGTATTTGCATGTTTATTTTATTTTTATTCCCCATGATCCATTACCACATGCTAGTGATTGCATTCGTCATGTGCATTTGTTCCTCATCATTAATCATCTTGCCGCCTATTTCACATGATTTAAATCACTTTTTAAGTGATAAAAATCCAAATCTCTTTCGTAGGCTTAATAGCCTATGAAATTCTACTTTTTGGTCCTTTGACCATTCAAAAACGTTTTAGACTATTTATAGTCTAAGAAAAATTTGTAAGGGTCCCAGATCCTTATTTCTCTTACATCTCTCTCTATTTTTGTGCAATAAGAGTTGGATTTAAAAATCCAACTCCATGTCTTTTTATCTAATAAGTTCAAGTAAAAACCAATTAACTCACATTTAGAGCTCAGCTCAAAATGTGAGGATGTTGATTTTCCAACTTGAATATGTTTATCAAAAATTTGTTAAAAATAGTTTCAATTCCTCTTCTCAGGGACAAATACGTGATAACCTCCATAATGGGTCTTCCAACAACCACTCCAGACCTTGCCTTTTTGGAAATCGAAAGGCTGAAAAGGCAGATCGAGGCAAATAGAAGGGCCATCAGGGACGAATTTAATCTGAACATGGACCACCAGATCGAATGGAGATTTGAAATGAAAGATCACTGGTGGAGAGATATTCCAGAAGACGAGAGAAACCTTAAGGCTACAGGCCTTGAAAGAGACCTCTGTCAGCACATGTGGAACTTATGGAATAACGAATTCGACCAGGCGAGATATGGCTTGAGGTTCGACGATCCGAGAGTTCATTACGAGAGAATGGTTTGGAGGATGATTCAGCACAAGGCCAGGTGGAATCGAATGCTTGAGCAGCACCTCGGGGACAAGAAAATAGCAGCCTTCGAGCCAATCCCCATTCAACCAGCCATCACAAAAGAAACCAGGAGTCATTTTGACAGACAAACTCCTCCAGTACACAAAGTGGCAGTGTCTGGAATGGTCTACATGCTAGACGTTTTCCCATTCACGTATAAGAAAGAACTATTTGACAATGGGACCATTTGCGGGCCGGAAGAGCAACTGTGGCTCACAAAGCACGCCAAGGCACGCCACATTGAGATGGCATATAACTTTTGGGAGTCCCTTCAACCTGTGCTGAATTATGGAGCAGCCCACCACACGCCGATGTTGGACTCAATAATAGAAAAGACAAAAGCAATACGGAAGCTGTGGGGGGAATACATGAAGGCATGGGGGAGCTGGGAGAAGGACATCAGACAATCTGTGTTAAAACCAGGTGTGGTGATACCCCCGGGAAATGAGGAAATCATTCCAAGGTTTCTACCAACAAGATTCCCGGTGGTTGAGCCCAAAGAAACCACAATGGTTGGAATGCCTAGCTTTGCGCTAATGAAAGCTAAGTGCACAGCGATGTACAAATCCAGAAATTGGGACAGGATGGGCAGAAAGAAAAAGCAGATACCACTGATGAGCCAGACCAAATGCCTGGAGTACTTGAACATTCCACCGGTTCGGGACTTATCAGGGCTCAATGAGAAGGAGGCAGACATCATGGACACTCTCTATGCAGACATGAAGACTAGATTCTTCGAACTATTACGAGAGATTGACAGAGAAGCCCTGAGGTACAGCCAAGAAAACAGAGTGCGACTGCATTATAACACAGGGTTCCAAGGAGTCTTGGGTAGATACTTCAAAGCTAAATGGACTACCCAGCTTACAGCAATGACAGAGCCCAGTTTCATAGAGAAATATCTGAAGACCAAGGGGCCAGAGTTGGGGCTGTGGACCGAAGCTGATGACAAGATGATTGGTGATTATGTGGACCCGACGCCCGAACCCCACCAGTCAACTGAATCTGAGCCTCTCCAAACCGAATCTGCGCCAGAGCCACCAAAGAAAAAGAGGAAACTGATAAAACTGGCTGAGAAAGAAAATGCTGGAAGACCTACTGAACCTCAAGTCAAAATTCAAGAACCTCCCAGTCAGCCAAGGACTCTTCCACCAGTGCCCAAATTCGATGGCAAGCCTTCCAAACCAAAGAACAGAGGCAAGGAGCATGCCGTTGATCTATCCAAGAAAGAGCAGCAGCGTCTAGCCCAAGAACAGGCTGATGCTGAAGTGGCAAGGAAAGTCCAGGAAGAAGCTGACATAGATAGGGCCGAAAAGAAAAGAATCGCTGAATATGAGGCCCGAAAACTCGAAAGAGAAAGGCGGGAGAAGGAGAAGGCCGATGCTGAAATAGCCAAAGAAAAAGAAGAATGGAGACAGCAGCGAGAAGCAGAAAGGGCCGAGCAAGACAGATTGTGGAAGAAAGAAATGGCCAAGAAAGCTGAGGAGGAGGCTAAGAAGGCTAAAATGGAGGAGAACATTAGAAAAGCCTGGGAAGATGAAGAGAATAGAAAGGCTGCTGAGAAAATTCAAGCCGAGCTAGAGAAGAAGCAGACGAAAGAGATCACAACAGAGGCCGATGTTGGGGACGATGATTGTCAGATAATCAGCGGAACCAACATCGTACCTGTTAAAGTAAAAGAAGAGCTGGCTGAATGGGCTAAAGATCGAAAGAAGCAGCAGAAGGAGATAGCCACTAGGAGGAGTGAGAGTGGAAAGAGAGTGGATGAGATCAGTGAAGGTCTCAAACCCACAGAAGAGATAAAGGAAATGGTGCATGAGGGCAATGAGCGTTTTGAACAATTGAAGGAAAAGACTGTGGAACTTTTAGAAAGTTTGGACCAAGTTGCTGCAAATGCAATGGCTGCAGCTGCTGCCCAATCCCAACCCACTGCACCTGACGAGAATATGATAGAATTGGAAGACTCGCATGTTGAAGCGGGTCTGCAAGTTGAGGCAAACCAAGGAGAAGCAGTGGCAAACGAGGGCAGCGGTGGCAGCACTCAAGCAGAATTGGAGAACATTGATGACCTGTTCAAGGATAAGACGTATCAACAAATCCTCCGAGGGGATTATGATGTTACTGGAGATCAAGGAGATAATATGGTAGAACAATTGGGGAAATTAAACACAGGGAGGGATGAGGAGGTACCTCAAAAAGAACATCAACATGTTGTTGACCCCGTCTTTTCTGATGATTTTCTCAAAGCTGTGCTTCATGAATTTCCTTGTAATTCGTCTGAACAGGGAATATCTCAAGGAGGCGAGCAAGCGGAACACGAACAACAGCCTGAAGGACAGCCGCAGACAGATACACAGGCTGAAACTGAACATCAAGTAGAGGGTGAACATCATGAACAGCAGGAGCAGATGGAGGAGAAATCGGATTCGGATTGGGAGCAGGCATACCCTCAGGACACCCAAGAATCAACGGGGTCAGTCCGATCCGCTGGGTATTGGGTGACCTCTACCTCAAAGGGGCGCTTGGGGGTATCCACAAAGAAATGCAAAAGGTTCCCCATTAAGGACGATGCTGATATAATGAGGAGGTTCAACGGGAACGAGCAGAATGCGGGGCGTTATATGGCGCTAGGAGAGCTATTCGTACCTGATAAAGGATTCAGTTCAGAAATGGTGAATCATCCTATGCTGGTCTTCCTGCAACAAAACCATGGATGGACTGAATTCCTTACGCACCACGCTGAACCTGGGATAGCAGAACTGGTTCGGGAGTTCTACTGCAATATCAACGTCGCCCAAAAGAGGAGTTGGGTGCGAGGAGTTGATGTAGACATATCTGGAGAATATCTGAACAGATTCCTCAATACACCCAACTGGGTATCAGAATTCCCGACAGCTGAGCACTTTGAGAAGGGAGCATGTAAGGCAGTTGAGAGGTCATATTATGACAACATCACAAGGTCCCTCACTGCCGAGAGCTATACTGGCGAATTCTCTTTCAAAGCCAAACACCTGAAGCTGGAGTTCCAACCCTCATATGACTTCTACATGTCGAAAATCAGGCCCAACCCTCACGCACCTGAGACATCTGGTCGAATGCTGAAGGGTTTTTCTAAGCTGTGGCATGGACTGAAGATCAACGTATGGTAGCATATCTTCCATGTCATGACCTCAAGGACCTCCGGCAGGGCAGCTGCTCTCTGCTATCCAAACCTCATTAGAAGAATCTGCGAAGCCCAAGGAGTAGATCTATCTGTTTTCTCAGGGAGCAACACCATTGATATGAGTCGCCCAATTCCAGTTCCAAAAACGCGGGTAACTGATCCGGTGGTATACGCGATGCCAGATGAATCAGAAGCCCAATCCAGATACACTCCAGGACAACCGGCTAAGCGCAAGTCACGAAAGAAAGAGGCCCGTACTGAAGTGGTGCCTTCAACAAAAGAAGCTGGAGTCCCCTCAATTGGACCTGCTGCAGAGGAATACCCTCAAGGTGATGCCCCCACTCAGAGTCATCCCGGAATTGATGTTTCCACTCCAAGCCTATCACGAAGACATCCAGTCCGACCTTCTCGCAGAAGCCCGACTGTATCTTAGTATCCAACCGATTCTCAAACTCTAGAAGCAGTGAGCAAAATGGGAGAGTCAATGATGCAGAGTGTCAAATCCTTGGCCGACGTCATTGTTTCGACTCAAGAAAAGCAAATGCAGAGAGAGAAAGAGTTTAGGATAAGAATGCTTGAGAGAGAAGAGGAGTTCAAAAAGGAAGCTGCTGAACGAGAGAAAAGGCAGCATCAGGAAAGGGTTGAAAGCGAAGAAAAGACAAGAAAAATGTTCGAAATGATGTTCACCAAGCAAACCAACCTGATGGAGACGTTGCTCAGGAAGCTACCCTCACCTCCAAGAGACGACACCGGACCCTCCAAGCACCATTCAGAGAAGAAGGATTGAGTCAACGCGATCACATTCATGCGAGCTTTAATGTAAACATCATGCATTAGATTTTCCATTCACTCAGTACACTCTCATTCATACTGTGGAAATCTATTGTAAATGATGTACTTATTGCTTTCCACAAAGAGAATTTCGTTTTGAATTCTCAGAATATTTTGAAAAAGATGTGTGACAGTCCAAGATGAATAAGTGACTGTCACGCCAAAAACAAAGCTGTGACATGCTTGCATGTTCACAGTGTCTTTTTACTGCTTTCAATTAAATAACCGGCATAAAACAAGCATAAATTTGTCATCTAAATTCACATGTTGAATTTAGGCTAATGATGAAATTTTCAAACTATTAAATTGGGATAAAACAATTAAAAATATGCATGATATAAATTCTTGAGGTTTTGAGCTATAAAAATCCAATGATATGATCACTTGAAAGAAAAACAAAATTTTCATGTTGAGAATTTGATTGAATAATTTGCAAGAATTTTTCAAAGGCTAAATTTAAGAATAAAGGTATGACATGACCAAACCGTCCATGTGAGATCTGAGCCGAGTCATCTTTACTCATTATTTCTTTGTTGTGTGAAAATCAATTCGATTAAAGGACACTAGAACTTGCAATTGGGACCGATTCAAGACCATGTCATATTCCCAAAATCGAGCATATGATCGAGGCACTTAGAAAAACCCAAATTTTTGGCCTTCTTTTGAATTCCAAAACCAAAAATATTTTTCCCTTTAGGATTAACCAATCTGAGCCTTTAAGCCTAGTTTTTCTTTGAAACCACTATATTTTCCTAGCCTTATAAAAAGACCAAGAAAATCAAACCCAAGTGTACATGAATCAATTCCATCAAGGCATTATAGTTTATGATCATAAAAAATATCAATCAGTATTCATAAACCAATAAAAAAAACAAAAAAAAAATGTGTGTGTGTTGAGATTCATTCAACAGAAATAAATTGCAATTGACAAAGCAAATTAGACAAAGTCTAATGTCATGCAATAAAGAAGAAAAACAAAAGAAAGAAAGAAATATTGACGATCATGGATTTTAAGTAAAAACATGCCAAGTTATGATAGAATGGATTCATGTCACTTTTTAGCCTAATAATTCCCTTCCATAACAATGTTACAACCGTATGCCCCGTTATAACCCTTGAATAAGACCTTGGGATCTCGATTTAAAGAAATGAGCAGGTGGCGAGTTGGTCTAATTGCAAGCTTATGGGAGAATTTACTTGAATTTGATTATGAGCGTATTGTTTAAAAGCCAACTTTGAGAGTGAGTGAACTTTCCGATTCTACTATATGTGAGGCTCTGCTTTGATTGCTTAATGTTCATGTCATGCTCGAATTCAAGAATTAAACCAATGAAAATTTTCTATACATATATTCAAGAAAGATTAACAATAATGATTGATTTGTATACATATCCAAGTGAGAAGTATAATTTCATTAAACACTGCAATCAAGAGAGTTTAATACTTGTAATTTTGATTGTATTATCCCAATATAACAAGAATGAAATTTTTGAAGCCACGCAAATGGATTGAATTTGCAGAGTCCATGCTCTTAGGAGCACTGACTCTGACTGCTCGGGGACGATCAGTATTAAATGTGAGGATGTTGATAATGGCCAAAATTGTCCATTATTTCCAATCCATTTCCGTGTCTGAGACGGACATTTTGATCGTATTCCCATATTATTTCAATAAGAAAGCAGTTGAATTCAATAGATTGATGCAAGTTTGTAAGAATAATAAGCTGGTAATGAAAGACACAAAAATATGCAATTTTAATTGCATTTGTGTTAGAAAAATCCAAAAAACATGAAAAAAAGGAAAAAGAAAAGAAAAAGGAATAAAAAGATGGGCAAAAGAATAATATAGCCCACAAAAATCAAAAAAAATGGGAAAAATAATGAAAATCCCACAAATTTAAATTTTGGTTAAGTGTTGAAGATCAATTCGGTCTATACGCAATTCGACCTAAACCGAATTGCTTATTAGACCGAATTGCTAAAGAGAAGTGTTGAAGAAGGGAAGAGCAACCAATTCGGTCTGTGGCAATTCGGTCTATACCGAATTGACCCCTAGACCGAATTGCACTATGGAAAGAAGAAGACTTTGAGCAGAACAAAAAAGAAGGAGTTCGATCTATGCAATTCGGTCTAGGCCGAATCGATTGCATAGATCGAATTGTCTCAAAGCAGGGAAGCCAAGAAGGAGCCATCTTCAATTCGACAAGGCCAATTCGGTCAACTCATAGACCGAATCACCACATTTCATGCTCAAGATCAAGAAGAAAGACCTCATTTCCCCAATTCGGTCTAAACCGAACTGCATGAGGAGACCGAATCACATTCAAACTTGCAGCTGTGAAGCACGTGAGAAACGCATGATGGGCCTAGGGTTTCGAGAAGAAGTATAAAAGCTGACCTTCCTCAACACAAGAAACATTCTAACTCTTACACACTTGGACATTTGCTGGGAGACAAAAAGAAGGAGCAGAAGGTTCTTCACCACTTAAGGGTTAGGTAGGTAGTGAAGTTTAGTTAGTTTATTTTCAAGCTTGTAATGTAGTTTTATTTCTTTAAGTTTAGTTTATTTTCATTAGAAGCTTGTTACCACCCTTAGTGTAGTCATTACCATAAACTTTAAATGCTTTGTAGTTATAATGAACCCTACCTTCAAGCTAATGATGATTTTAGGGTTATTTAGTGCTTTCGAGTGTCAATACAAGAAAGAATCCAGAAATGGGTTTTCATTTCAAGTGTTTGGCATTTATTTAATGCTTTCCTTAGCAATAAATGTTAGAATGTTTGTTTGTTTCAACTAGGTTACATTTATTATGTCCTAGTTGACTTACATTCTTAATAAATGCATGCTTAGTGGGTTTTTGGCTTACTCTCACACCTTAGTGATTCAAATAAGTGTTCTTAGGTTTTAGACTATTTTAGACTTGTTAGAATTTATTTCCATGTTATTCAGTTGCTGTTTTAGTCTCTTTATGTTAGCTTATTGTTGCCTTAGATAATGTAGGTGTTCTTGTTTTTATGCATGTGTTCTTATTACTTATTAGATGTTTAGGTCTTTGATCTTTGAGTGCTTGTTTGTAGAGTTAAGGTTTGTTTCATGCCAATACCTGCTAGCCACGTAACCTAGGTCTATTTTCCTTAAAAACACTCATTATTGTGGCTGTGAGGTGACATTGATGTGAAATGAAGGATTAGGTAAATCTTATCCATCATAAACCACACAATGTAGACCGAACCTGCACTCATGAGTCCAAAATATCTTTTATGAGAGAAAAGACATGTAATTCGATTTGAGGCAATTCGGTCTAAACCGAATTGCCCATGAGAATGGAATTGCATGGCAAAAAAATATTGTTGAATGCCTTATCTAAAAATTCATATGCAATTCGATCTAGGCAATTCGGTCTAAACCGAATTGCCCATGATGACCGAATTGCATAGCAAAAATTGTTCTCATATGGTGCACAAGCAATTCGGTCTATGCGAATTCGGTTTAGACCGAATCCCTCCTATAGATCGAATTGATCTTGTACATCATATTGTATGCATTCCATCCCCTCATGCCTTAGTTTATTTTTATGTCTTACCAATTCGAATTGTCTAATTCGGTCTAGACCAAACTCAATTGGCAATTCGAATTACCCTCTTTTTGGGGTAAATGCCTTAGCCAAATTTGAGTGAAGTAAATGACTTCATCAATTCGAATTGTCCAATTCGGTTTAGACCGAATTGCTTTGACAATTCGAATTAGAGGATGCTTCATGACTTTACAAGGATTAGTTGGGTATGGTGTTACTTCATACCTCATGCATCTTCAATTCGGTCTCTTTTGCATTTTGCCCAATAGACCGAATTGCTTTCTTCCTTCTATTTTAAAACTCCAAAGATATTTTATTTCTTGAGTTGTGTAAGTTGCATGGATGTACTGGGCCTAGGCCCACTACATCTAATTTTATCCATTACTCATCTCAACCCTTCAGTGTCCATTTATTGTGTGATTAACACTCACACAATACCAAAAACATTTTGTTAATTTAATATTTTCTGTTTATTGTGTGTATGAATGGGTAATAAGAGATATTACAGATCAATGTTGGCGAAAAGGTCCCTTCACGGGGATAACGATTAGCTCGTCTTCTGTGTATTAATTATTACTCGTTATTTTGCATGGTCTGATTAGTGGTTGGTGGAAGCTACGGCGAAAAGGTCTCTTCATGGAGATAACGATTAGTCACTCAGCCAACTCCTAATTAGATACAGTTTTCTTTTCTTTACCTTAATTTCAAGCCTGAATTTCGAGCTACAGTACTGTTAGATAGTGTCGATCAACATTGTTATAGCAGTACTGAAGTAAGAAAACGTGTAGGTTTTCCCTCACTCATAGACAGTAGGACTCTCGATGATAGCGATCACTATCATTAAGGAATCCCTACTGTCTAACAATCATTCATCTGGAATACTTGGCAACCGAATAACAGATGTTTGCAATCCGGATGACCCCAATTATTTCTGGCACTCTCTTTTGCCATTTTCTTCTTATCTCAGGCTAATTCATCTTCGTGTATCAAATTCTGTCTAACCCCACCATATATTTTGGGGTATTTTATTTTATTTCTCATATACATGTATGCATGATAGTATTATGTAGATATCGTGGTCTATTATATTTTGGAGATCCTTCTCCATGGACATAGAAGTCTTGATTTAAATCAGATGCTGCATAATAAATTTCCAACAAAAATTCCTTTATAAAATCCGGATCTAAGTAAGGGATAATTTCACAGTTACGACTAATTCATCTTCTACTGGGGGTTGATTTTGAGAACTTAGAAGCAGAGTCAGCGATTAGGTCTCTCCTAGACTGAAAGGATCTGTGTTTTAATTGAGAGTTTAGTACCTGTTTAGGGAATGATTTTCAAATATCTATTTATTTCTCAAAATTACTGTGTGTTGGAAATCTTGTATTAAGTATTGCATCGAATCAGTGTCCACTTGGATTCAGATAAGATGTGATAAATAATATTGGAGGAACAACATATAGGCCTTGGTTAATTTCTAAGGTAAGGTTGAGTATTCTTTCAACCACTATCTTCTCCCGCCAAAGCCTAAAATTGAGTCTTGAGTGAGTACATTTGGAATAGATCTTCATAGGTCTGTTCCACTCATGTTTGTATCTCATAACTAACCGGATGTTATAAGCCCTGTGGCTTACTGATATTTGGGAAGTTCTAAATCTGCATCTGGTCACCAAGACTATGGGCTCTTTTATACTAACGGAATGTGATGATCTTTTAAGACTTCCGAGTGATAGGTTTTAAATGCTTTCTTTACTGCTTTCCTTATCGCTTTCTTTAAAATGTTTTCATAGAGGTCACTCGGAAGAATTAGAGGTTGGCCGCCGGTTGTAAGGTTTAAGAGTTATGGATTAATTCGGGATTAGATTTGGACTTTGGGTGTGACAAGGGGGACGATAGTAGTACTTGGCATATCAACTAATGATATGTTAGGTGTTGCTTGTCCACCACGTATGACTAACATACTCTTGCAAGGCATTGCAAGGGGAGTTATTAATCTGTGGTATCTTAGAAATTGAGGTCTTAATAGCATGAACATTCTGACTGTAAGTACATGTCTGTCAAAGGGAACATAGTCCAGAAAGCATGAGAGTTAGATGACTGATGAATTATCCCAAACAAAGATCTGTGTATTAAAATGGAAGTTTACTTATGTTTCATCTGAATCTTGTCCAATCTTTATTACTTTCTCCCTGTCCCTTCTGTCGCATTTTAAATCTGCTTTCGTAGAATAATTTTATTTGCTTTCTTAGCATAATTCTAACTGCTTTCTTAGAATAGAATTTAATCGCTTTTTAGACTAAATTTACCATGCTTTGTAGAATAATTTTAATTGCTTTCATAGTCTAGTTTAAATTATTGTCAAGTAGTTATTAGAAATCATTGCAAAACTTGAATCGAGTAACCGAGTGGAAAATCTTAGTAAACGACGTGGGCCCTGCTTCTATCGCACATCCTCCAGTGAACGATCCGGTCTTACTATAAATTACTGCAATTTTTGATACCGTGCGCTTTCGGGGGCACAGTTTCTTAACACGAGTAATAAAAACGTGACAACCTATAAATATATCCCTAATCCCAAATCCATCTTCATAAATTGGTTTCATCAAATAAAATTGAAAACCACGATTATGATTTTTCAGAAAATATTCATATAATGGGAAATGTGTTAAAAGTTTCATGGCAAGGAACTTCATGACATGAAATTATGAAAAGTTTCATGACGCAGTTGCCGGGGACCTTCAGTGTGACAGACTGAAGGTCAAGATTGAACTGTCTATCCCGGTTGCACCATGAAATTTGTCAAAAGTTTCATGCCGGGGAGGACCACAACACCGTTTGAAATCAAAGCATCCCACATGAGTAATAAAAAGTGGAATATATCCTTAAACCCCTTTCCCACGAATCATAACTCTTTTCATTTAATAAATTAAACCTGGGATATTTTAGAAAATAGCTCGTGTTGACGAAATTGTCAAAAGTTTTAGATTACTGTAAAGATGGGCGAAGAAGTTGAGGCATTCCAAGTAGATGTTGCAGAAAAACTTGTATTGAAACTGCAACCATTACGTCTCGTCGGGAGCGGTTAACAGACGATATAGTCCAACTTGTAAATCTAAATCAGGATGAGGATAGTGATTCCGAAACATCCCGGACCATTTGTCTACATCAGATGACACTGACATGGATGAATCATCTGAAGAGACCTCTGATGAGGATTTCCAAATTTGAATATGAACATGTAACACACACATGCCTTTTAATTGTTGCATAAAGTCCATAAATTTAACATATATGAATTTGTCACTTATATTCCATCTTGTTTTGTTAACAGATGTCTCAACAGGGGGGTGGCTCGGCTTCAGGCACTCCAAGCCGAGAGGGATCGGGTTCAGGATCTACGCCACGACTGCCTACGCCCGCCGAGACTGCAAGGATGGTACGAGAGGCACGCGAGCGATGGGCTCTAGACTTGGCAGGTTCGTATAATTCAACGTCTTTATTTATTCTATATATGTACTTAACTTTGAATTTATGTTATGCAGCAGCACAATCCTCAAGCCCTGAAGATCCACCCGTCCATACATCAGGATCTGACTCTGCGATACCATAGACTCCCCCATCACAGACTCCAGG
Source organism: Hygrophila difformis (assembly GCA_030278955.1). NCBI lineage: Eukaryota > Viridiplantae > Streptophyta > Magnoliopsida > Lamiales > Acanthaceae > Hygrophila > Hygrophila difformis. The sequence continues at coordinate 10,836,175 of JAOANR010000003.1, forward strand.
TATGTTAAAATTCCATATATGTTAAAATTAAATTTAATTCCATCTATATGGTCGAACGTGTATATATAATTCCAGGATCTGACTTACGCACCATTAAACATTAAATTTAATTCCATATATGTTCAAATTTTAGGATCAGGAGCTGAGGCACATGGTACACTTGCTGAACAAGCCCCACAACCCCCACAACCCATAGAGAACAGGACAGAGCTTAAGCCCAAAAATGGCGTGTAAGTTGTCTCGTATGACTGTTTCATAGTTGTCTTAATTTTCATAAAAGTTTCCCAATTAGTGACTAATTAATTTAAATGTTAAGTATCACAATCTCGGGTGCACTGGTGAAAAAGATGTGGGATTGTTATCCCATGCGGGCACATAAGGAAGGAATCTCGTGGATGAAAGTTACCAAAAGGACAAAGGACTTTTACTGGGGTGAATTTCAAGTAAGTAATGAATTGAAGTCAATTACATATATAAATGTTCGGTACTTTTACTTTTTACTAACGGTCTGACATGACTTTGAAATGTGTTAATTAGAAAATTGCTCGATGGGATCCTGCTCTCGAAGTGCAAGTAAAGAAAGAGTGGGAGAGGAAGAACGTGCAAAGGTAAAATAGTAACGGCACTTTGTATATGTATACTAAGTAGACAGTTAATTACAATGAATTATTATTTAACGGTATACTTGACACTAATGATGTTGTAGGTACAAAGACTACACCTTGGACATCAGAAGTGGTAAGAAACTTTTTCCACTTGACAGAGAAATTGCTGAGGCCTGGCAGAAGTATTGGAGCTCTGCGAAATTCAAGGAAAAGCAACAGAGGAACAAGGTGAACAGACGGCGAGGTCAGGCAGACGGTCCAGCTCTTCCGACGCACACATCAGGGTCTAGATCACATGATGCGACACTGGATCACTTGGTATGCGTTGCATTGTTATATATATTCGAAATTCATTCACATTTACCTATTACTTCATAATTTATTAAACCTTTTATTTGAATGTAGATACAAGAACAGGGTAGGGAAATCGACTATCCAGAGTTGCACGAGCATACGCACACAAGGAAACATCAGAAGGATGCCTGGGTTGATCTCAAATCAAAGACGGTTCATGTAAACTGGCAAAATTTTAATTGTTTTACAAATATTAACTGCATACATGATAATTAATTAGTCCATTCACTTTTACGTAATTGTTGTCACTTCAAACAGGAGGAGTACCATGCTATCAAAGAGATTCTTACACAAACTCAAGCCCCCTTCGATCCAAACCGGTGCTTTTATGAGATTGCTGGTGGGCACGATAGGCGGAAGGCCGTTTATGGACTAGGTAAAATAGTTTTACTGCTTGCTTTCATCCCGAATACGTTAACATTAATTTAACACGTTATTTGTACATCATAAATATGTTTTAGGATCACTGGCTAAATTCATTCAGCCCTACAGGGAAGGGTGGAAGCAGTACCCCACAGTCAAGCATGAATGAGATCAGTCGGGAGGAGTTTGAAGAGCTCAAGGCAACTCTTGAACGCTATGGACAGAAGTGGGAGACTGTGGTGGAGGAGTTACACAGGATGCGGGGAGGTCGTAGACCTCCATCTCCGGGCTCGGGAGATGATGACCATGGAGGAGGTCATGGATTCGGAGGTGATATCACAGTTAGTTGAGTGGTTTCACTTGTTAGTACTTTTGGATTTATGTGGATTGTCAGATATGAGTTAACACTTTTGGATGGTGTCTTAATTACTTGGTGACATTTTGTGTAGTTTTTGGCTTTTGAATACTGTTGGATGTTCTCTTACTATTTAGTAGTACTTGCTATGTTGGTATTGCATCTTTGAACTTATGAATTTTTGCTTTGAATGTACATAATGTAGTTGCTATGTTAACTTCAATGGAGAAGTCTAAATTTAAAGGTTTTAATGAGGTTCTATGGTGTATTGGATGGTGTATGGTGTTTTGGATGGTGTATTGTTTGAATGAGTTTTTTTGGAATGGTTTGAGAAGGTATTACAGCAGGTTGGATTGCTGCCATTTAAATTGGCCTGTTGGCCACTATCAGACTTAGCAACCGTCAAGTCCGGTCGCTAAATCGGTCTCTGAGACCAGCGACCGTCCGAGACGGTCGTTACCCCGGTCGCTAAAGCAAACCGTTATGTGGTCCGGGTTGGGGTTTAACGACCGTTATTAACGGTCGTTACGACGGTCGTAGATTGTAACGACCGGTCCAGATGGTCGTTAAGTCGGTCGTGACGTGGACGACCGCAACTGATGTTCGTCGCTGCAGAGTTAGTAACGAGCACTTTAGCGACCGGCTCTCTGCGGTCGCTAAGACGGTCGCTGACCAATTTTAGCGACCCGTCTCTCTGTTTAGCGACTGCAAGTGACGGTGGCTATGCTGTTTTTTTCTTGTAGTGGTATGATAGAGTCTCTCATCACACTTTCGCTCTGACCAATAACTTCGTAAAGAAGGGAAAAAAAAATATTCCATGCTTAAATTATAATTATCTACATATTCTAGATATTATGAAGTTTCTTTAATTATATATCAGTTCGATATATAGATTATTTCGCAACTAGAGACATATTATTCAAATTTCCTAGTGGACTAATTTATAAGCAAATTGATATGCACAAGATGTCTTTTTATTCATCGGTGTAATAATTATAAGATGTGGATATTTCTCGAAGTAATGTCCCGATCGATCATGTCCAAAAGATGACCAAATCCAAAAGATGACCAAATCCAAGGTAGGAAAAATAAATAATTAGGCCTTCAATTGGTGGTTTTTGGAGTTTGCATATATATATATATATATATATATATATATATTATATATATATAGTCTTTGTGATTAATGTACGAGGATAGGATAACAACCAATTGAGATCAAAATTTGTAGCAACGTAATTAAATATATAGATAGGATCATGTGACAAGTGGTATCCGTAATATTTGACTTAAGTGATTATATGTTTATGGTCCTCAATAAAGTCATTGGTTCAAATTCTTTTTAAATATTGAGAATTGTTTTGGAAGATGTCTAGTGAGAGAGTGAAGCAAAACAAATATAATAAGATATTTAGCTCCATACCACTTAGGCTAAATGTATTAATAATCTTATTTGCAAGTCAATCACTCTTATATACGGTACTAGATGTTAAATGGAGCCAAACCAATTTCAGGAAGCATCGTATTATTAATTCAAATGAAATCATTAAAACCCAAAATTGAATAGCTAGGAAGAAACCCAAAATTGAATAGCTAGGAAGAAGCAATTAAGGAAAATAAATGGCGACAATCGTTAGTGCTTCCAACTCTATAAATATTATTTGTCAAATTTATAACAATACACTTTTGAGTCTTATATCCTATTGATCAAGACTGTTATATCTGATACTATATTATAAGTAAAATATTTTGTAGTGTTATTAAGTCTTTTATAATTGATGATCATTCTTGATTTTTCTTTTACAATTTCAAAATGGTTTCTTACCATAAAAGCGTGTCTAGAGTTTGTATGAATAAGTAAGAGTTTATTATACTTCTTAAATTTATAAAAAAAAAAAAAAAAAATTTATAGTATAGATATGTATATAGGTATAAGATATGCAAAGTAAATTTTAATTGGTTGGCCAATCACTCCCCAAAAATTAAATTAGGTGTATGCAAGATGAGACGTTTGAAGAAGCTAAAGAGGAACGTACTGCTCGTACTGCTCATACTCACAAACTGAAAAGAGGCCTTGGCTAAATGGGCCTTAATATCATAGTGTTTTTCATTCTTTGTGTTGGGCCCTTGTTGTTGGGCTTATTGTTTTTTTTCCTTGTGGTGTTTAGTCTCAGTAGTATTTAAAGCCTCTTATTCTCCTTGTGGTGTAATTTGGATACATTCATTTTCTTCCACATTCAATAAAACTGAGGCAGTTATTTACTCTCGTTGCTTCAAGTTTGGTTTCTCTACATGGTTTCAGAGCTCTCAGCTCGATTCGATCAAATTTTTACCTAAATTTCGTGTCAATCTAGCTCAATTTCAGCTCAATCATGTCTTCGGATGATGCTTCAACCGAAACTACTCTGAGAAATTCTGGTGTTACTGCTGAACCTGCAATTCCTCGTGAACTTCAGATCACCTCCGCCGATCAACCACACCTGGTGCTCACCACTACTCCGCTGGTAGGCAAAAGCAATTGGAGTAAATGGAAAGCTGCTGTTGAGAAAGCTCTTTACATAAAATCGAAGGAATGCTTCATCAATGGTACATATCCTGCTCCTCCTCCTTCTGATCCTCTTTTTAGACAGTGGTCTACTGCAGACACCTTGGTGTTGATTTGGTTACAAAATTCGATATCTGATGAGATTGGAAATCAATTCGTTCATGCTAAATCTGCCTTTTCTCTTTGGACTGAGCTAAAGGACTGCTTTGATAAAGTTAGCGGTCCTCAGATTCTATTGTTAAAGAGGAAGATAGTTAATCTTACTCAAGGTGATAAATCAGTCATTTCGTATTATAGTCAACTGAAAACGCTTTGGAATAATTATCGATCTCTGAAGCCTTTTAAGTGTAAGAATACTGAATCGCTGAAGGATTTAATGGAATCTGATGAAGAAGATTTACTAGTTCACTTTCTGATGGGACTAAACGAGGACTACACTCACATATCTAACCAGATTCTGATATTGGATCCCCTACCTTCAGTCAGTGTTGCTTTCAGTATGATTTCCAACTGTGAATCTCAGAATGGCATAATAGGTTCTAGCAATAATGATAGTAGAGCTAACTTTGTGCTTGCTGGTGTTGAGAAACAATCACTCAATAGAGGAGCTGGATATAATGACAGAGGCAATTCAGATAAGAAAGAACCTGTCAAATGTGCATATTGCAAAAAGGTTGGACATACTAAAGATAGGTGCTATCAACTTGCCAACAAAAACTCTTATTGCGATCACTGCAAAAAATCTGGTCACAACCGTACAAACTGCTTCATGATTACTGGAGTTATACCGGATTGGTACAAAACTCTTGGTGAAAAGAGGAAAGGCAAGCAAGTGGCTGGTGCTGTGGTGTCCACTAACAATCCTGAAAACTACGATCCATCTGCAACCAATTCTGAATGTGGCTTATCTACAGCAGCTGAGAGTCGAATTACTAAGCTCATTGAAGAGACCATTAAGTCTCACCTTGGCATAACTTTGCCTGCTCCTGTAGACTTTGTTGGGAGCATTTTAGATGTTGCAGGTAGTACATCTCTTCCTAGTGTTTTCAATGGTCTATGGCTTTTGGATTCTGGGGCAAGTTGTCATCTATGTTCCGATTATTCACTATTGCTTGACCCCCAACCATTCCTTTCTAACCAACCAATAATTCTGCCAGATGGCTCACTCAAGTCCCCCACACATTTTGGTTCAGTGATGCCATGCAAAGGCTTCATTGTACCTAATGTGTATTATGTTCCCGGAGTTGTTCTAAATTTGCTCTCCATTAGTCAATTAACTAGAGAGCTCCGTTGTATTGCTATCTTTGATTCATCTTGTTGTATCTTGCAGGACCTGAAGTCTAAGAAGAACCTGCTTAAGGGTACACTACTAAATAAACTATACACTCTTCAACATGATAGCAATAAATCTGTTTTTTCTTCTGCTGCCCTAGTAACTATCTGTGATAATGATTCTTATTTGATTTGGCACAACAAACTTGGACATCCTTCTGTTGATGTGATGTCCAAGCTTGGTTTGAAAATTGATACTCGATCATATGTTTGTGATATCTGTTCAGAATAAAAAATACACAGACTCCCTTTCATTCTAGTCAATCTCATGCTTCAAATATCTTTGATTTAATCCATTGTGACTTATGGGGACCTTTTTCATTGGGAGACAGATCTGGATATAGATACATTTTAACTATTGTGGATGACTATTCTAGAGGGACTTGGCTTTATCTTCTTCATCACAAATCTGATACATCCACATTGTTATCTAAATTCTTTGCCTATGCTAAAACCCAATTTGATAGAGTCATTAAAACCAATAGGACTGACAATGGCTCTGAGTTCTACAATAAGAAGTGCTTTGATCTCTTTTCTTCCTTGGGGATCATACACCAGACATCTTGTATCTATACACCCCAACAAAATGGGAGGGTAGAAAGAAAGCATAGGCATTTGATCCAAGTTGCTAGAAACCTATTACTTACATCCTCTGTTCCTAAACTTTATTGGGGGGACGCCATGTTATCTGCTGCACACCTCATTAATAGGCTTCCCACTCATGTACTACACTGGAAAACCCCCTGTGAAATACTCTTTGGCACCAAACCTGATATGTCCAATCTCCATACATTTGGTTGCCTGTGTTTTGTTAGAATTCCCTCTCCTGTGGGTAAGCTTGATGCAAGGGGCTTGAAAGGGGTGTATTTAGGCCCTGTTGCAGACAATAAAGGGTTCAAAGTTCTTGTTCTTTCCACCAAGAAAGTGATTTCATCTAGAGATGTTATCTTTCATGAGTCTGTCTTCCCTTTCAAAGATACAGTCAATCCTTCTCCCTCAGTCATACCTGAAACCTTTTGCTCTCCTCAAACATCCCACAATAACCTTTATCAACTCTGTGAGCCGCCTCCTGCGACTCATTTTAGCTCAAATTCATCTGATAGGCCCACTGCCTCTCAGAATATAGAGCACTCTCCATTGATTCCTCACGGATCAATGAGTCATACCCCAAACATCAACTCTCTTGACTCTCCCACTGACAGTCAAGATAATATACAATCTGCTGGATTGTCCCTTGACAATCCTTCCTCTGGTCACTCATCTTCTATAAGTGATCATCCTTGTACTTCTTCTGGTACATTGATGACAATCCCCAATCCAGATGCCAAACCAAAGAGAACCACTAGAAGGCCAGCTTACTTAAGGGATTACATATGCTCATCATTGGAGGATCCAGAATTTGTTCCCTCTACATTTTCTCAGGCTGCTGGCATTCCTCATTGGGATAATGCTATTCAAGCTGAACTCACAGCTCTAGACAAGAATGGTACATGGGAACTAGTAACTCTGCCACCAGGAAAGAAAGCTATAGGCTGTAAATGGATCTTTAGAGTTAAGCATAATCCAGATGGTTCTATCAGCAAACATAAGGCTCGGCTTGTTGCAAAAGGATTTCATCAAAGGCATGGCAGAGATTTCTTTGAGTGTTTTGCTCCAGTTGCTAAATCAGTCAGTGTGAGGATTCTTATTACATTGGCAGCCTCTTTCAGATGGACTTTATCCCAATTGGATATCAACAATGCATTCTTGCATGGCCATCTAGATGAAGAAATTTTCATGGAGTGTCCTCCTGGACTACCTGATTCTGTAGGCAAGGTATGTCAGCTAAAGAAGTCACTTTATGGTCTGAAGCAAGCCCCTCGTCAGTGGTTCGTTGCTCTCAGCAAATTCCTTGTCTCTTCTGGTTTTACATCAGCTTACTCTGATCCTTGTGTTTTTGTTAAATTCACAAATGCTGGTATTGTTCTTCTCATTGTCTATGTTGATGATATTCTTGTCTCTGGAGATGATGTTCTCACCATTGCTGAAATTAAGTCTCAACTGCATCGAGAATTCACAATAAAAGATTTGGGGCAAGCAGCTTACTTCCTTGGCCTTGAAATCAATCAATCTACCTCTGGCATCTCAGTTTCTCAGCAGAAATACACACATGATTTGCTCTCTGAAGTTGATCTTCCACCAGCAAACAAAGTTCATGTCCCTTGTCTACCTCATCAACAACTCGATGATGATGGTCCTCTCTTCACCAACCCTCAGCTCTACAGAAGGATGGTTGGCAAACTCTTATACTTGGGGTTCTCTCGCCCTGACATCTGCTTCAGCGTACAGCAGCTCAGTCAACACATGCATGATCCAAAATTGAAGCATTGGAATGGTGTCATCCAAGTCCTGCAGTACTTAAGCAACTCTCCTCAACTTGGCCTATTCTATCCCTATGGTCTGTCCCTCAATCTTCATGGTTACTGTGATGCAGATTGGGGCAACTGCCCGCTGTCCCGGCGATCCCTCACAGGCTACTGCATTTTTCTTGGAAATTCCTTGGTGTCCTGGAAAACCAAGAAGCTAGAGGTTGTCTCACGCAGCACTACTGAGGCTGAGTATCGATCCCTTGGTGCTGCCTCCGCTGACCTACTTTGGATTGGGTCCTTATTCAAGGAACTTCATCTTCCACTGGAGACTCCTTACAATCTTCGCTGTGACAACATTTCAGCTCTTCAGCTTGTTAAAAATGCAATCCATCATGAGAGAACCAAGCACCTAGACATTGGCTGTCACTATGTCCGTGACTATTATCAACATCTTTACATTGATCCTTCCTTCGTTCCCTCTTCCAGCCAGCTTGCTGACATGTTCACCAAAGGCTTGACTCCTCGGGTGTTTCATCAATTCCTCTCCAAGCTGAATCTTTGGAAAGCTCCAGCTTGCGGGGGGGATGAAGAAGCTAAAGAGGAACGTACTGCTCGTACTGCTCATACTCACAAACTGAAAAGAGGCCTTGGCTAAATGGGCCTTAATATCATAGTGTTTTTCATTCTTTGTGTTGGGCCCTTGTTGTTGGGCTTATTGTTTTTTTTCCTTGTGGTGTTTAGTCTCAGTAGTATTTAAAGCCTCTTATTCTCCTTGTGGTGTAATTTGGATACATTCATTTTCTTCCACATTCAATAAAACTGAGGCAGTTATTTACTCTCGTTGCTTCAAGTTTGGTTTCTCTACAACGTTCCATGCGCTCCTTGTTTTGCCAGGAAATGGAAATGTGTGTGAGACTACTTTTGTTGTCTATTACAGTACTATATATACAATGCTGATGAAAACAGAAAGTGGATAATGCACAGATTACTGCAGTTGCACACCTGATGATATGTGAGGGAAGTATTTTGTAATGATATATTGTGTGCATGGGTGATGGACGGAATAGAATAGTTTATGTGATGGTTGGGTGATGAGTAATGGGAGCGATAGCTTATGTGATGGTTGGACAATGACATCACTAAATATTCTCAAACATCATATACATGGGCGATCTCCCAATAAGAATGCCCATGCAGACTTTGTGATGGTATGTACAGTAACTCTATTGCCGGAAACAAATACATGCCCGTTGAACAATCTTTGTTCTTTTTTTTTTTCTTTTAAGGGTAAACTATGTGTAAATTCATTATTGTAAATAACTTGTGTCCGATGGAGGCGGTAGCTCTCGCACGACTATTCATTTCATTAATTATATTGAAACATTTAATTTTTTGGGGAGGAGTATTGAACCATTTAATTAAAAATTGGAATGAAAATAATATAAAGAAAAACATAATAACGTGTTTCCATTTGGAAGTGGAATGGAAATTCTACTTATGAACACACGTCGAAGAATTCCAAATGTGAGTATCATCATTAATAAAAGATAGTAGATACTAATTTGGAGTCTACTGGAGCTATACAAGTAATTATTTTGTGTCAAATATTTTTATTCATTCGCTAAATTAAATAACATTCTCGGTGACTCAAATCTCAAAAGGCTTTGCTTTCAAATAAATTTCTCTTAATACTATAATTTATAATATATATATATATATAGAAGAAAATTAAATCTCGTAGTTTGGTCAGGTCAGCCCCATCATCTAGTGATTTAAGACATTTCTCTTTCAACGAGGCAAAAAGGATTGGAATTCCCCCAAAGTAAGGGTACTATGAAAGGAAGATGATTATCGATAAGTCTAATACTAATAATAAACAATTTATTTGTATTAATTCATACTATTAATTATAAATGGAATAAATAATTGTATATAGCTCCACTAGACTACTCCAACATTTCCATTCTAGAAAACCTAGCTAGTGTCCTTATCACAAGTGTAGGAATAGTAAACCCAAGAGGTACGTACTAACAAAATCTAAAAGAGAATTTTAATCCTGTTCAGAATTTTTTTTATTTTTTTCCCTAAGGTACAACGCCACTTGTTGAAACTTAAGTAGTACTTCAATCGAAGAACAATCAAACCCGAATAAAACAAGAATCGAAATTTCCTGCATGCACACATTTATACAGTTTGATTATTCAAAGTCCAAACCCTAATTTTCCCCATCAATTGATGAACCAATTCCCCTATAAATACACCCTAAGGATTTCCTCCAATCATCAATTCTAATAACTTCAATCTAATTATTACTCAAACCCTTTTCTCCAAGAATTAAAAAACATATAAAAAGCAATGGCAAGTCTAATTAAGACTGCTCTGCTCTTCATTGCCTCTTTTCTAATAATTTTTTCCTCAAATTTTTCGATTTCCAAAGCACAAAACTCGGCAACTCTCCGTTTCTACATCCAGGACGCCCTCGGCGGCCCTAATGCCACCATATGGGAGGTGGCGCGTGCAGAAATCACGGCAGGGTCACGGACAAGATTCGGGCAAGTTATGGTCTTGGATGATAAGATCACGGAAAGGCCTGACCGGAACTCAGCAGAGCTGGGGCGGGCGCAGGGGACGATTGCATCCGCAGGGCTGGAGACGTCTGCATTGGCGATGAACTTGAACTTGGTGTTCACGGGCGGGCAGTACAATGGGAGCACGCTGTGTATATTGGGAATTAACGAGATTGATCGTGGTGACCGGGAGCTGCCCGTGGTGGGAGGGACGGGGAGCTTCAGGATGGCGCGGGGGTATTCGATCTCCAATACGTATTCGTTTGATCCTGTCGAGAATTATGGGGTTTTGGAGTACACTGTGTACGTGAACTATTGAGAACTGAGTGTTTATTTTGAGTGTTGGAATTCATTTCATAAGTGTCGTTTAAGGTTGATTGTTTTTTCAGAGTTTTTGGTACTTTCGATTGCTTTTTATAGTCAACGTTATTTAATCATGTTTTGATGTATGTCGATTTTAGGGTACGGATTTAAGATTGAACAATTGTATGATGTGATGTATAATGTATTAGTGGAAGGGATTGAAATGTCATTTAGTTTGTTCATTTATAGCTCAATTGTTTAGTTGTGATGGCTTATTTTCTTTAGTTTTTTCATACACTTGGGTCGAACCCAAGACATTGCTTAGGTGACTAGAGTTTCAATCCATTGTTGGTACTTTAAAAAAAATAAAAATAAAAATACAAAGGCATTGAAACAAATTCAATCAATTATTATATATACTTTGTGATAAATTAAAACTCATTAATTACTCATCATCGTAATAAATAGTTATCCATTGTGCAAATTAAACAAGGATTGAATGGTAAGTATTTTGTTTGTTTGTTGATATTTCTGACCCATATGTTATTATTTTTAGGGTTTGTAAATTATTTTTTTCTTTTGTCGATGATTAGACATGATATGCAAGTGCCACTTCTTGGGGAAAAAAAAATGACGTTCCACCCAAAATAAGAATATATTTTATTATTCATTGTGATTCTTATTGGCCTTTGGAAAAGAAATTGAAATATTAATAAGAAACACGCAGAGGCAAGTGGCAACTAAACAATTCAACAGGAAATAAATTGGGAAGACAAAGCTAAGCACAAACAAAATATCGTTGATCCATTACATCAACAGTTCAAACTACAAAGACAATCTTTGAACGGCACAAATCAAACTCTCTTTACACAACAAACCTTAAAATACTTATAACGTAACCAAAGACCTCATGTATATGTAACAATCACATTTTTGTATGATCGATGTTGGGACCAGATTTTGTTGTATGTGTTCCACCCGATGTTCGAACACCAGATTGAACTCCACGGCAAATCTTATCCAGAGGCAAAGTATTTATGGTAATGACAGCTGCTGATCTCTGGAGATTCTCCCAATGGATCTGGACGGATTTGCAGGGATAGGGATGCTCAAATATGGCAAGAAGATTTGCTATACTTGGAAGGTTGTGCTATGGAATGTTTTGGCTATACAATCTGCATTAAATGAGTAAATACACATTCCTTAGCAGCCTAATTTTGCACCTAAATGAAGACCTCTCTGGATGGGAAGCATGAGGAGAGAGTGGACGAGATTTTCAAAGAAAACATTCACAAACAATCATCCAAGGGTGAGGAAGAAAATACGAGTTCTTCAACCATGAATTAATCGATTCAAATTATTTGGTTGAAGAACTCAAAAGCAGTGACATTCCGATTCTCATGTTATATCTATGAATGTCATTGTGCTTTGGTTGAACATTTGGAGAAGATGAACTTCGTGCGTCTACACATAAAGGTGACGATAATATGTGTGGGCATTTTCCAAGGCATTCGTCATGTTGACACGACGCTTTCAAAGACGAGGAGGAGAAGATCATGGAGGATCGCATCACAGGCTTCGTTCGAGGGAAACTTGAAGCGGGGAGCTTGAGGGGTTGGAGAAAGGTCTTAGAGGGATCTTCACCAAAACGGGGATGTTTTGGTGAATACAACTTTCTGCTTAGCGATTGGAGTGATGGCAGATTTACGTTCGCTAATGTTTGGGTCGGGACCCGGTGTTGGAACATTTAGTGGAACTCTCCTGGATTGGTATCCCCCAGACGTAGGCCTTGGGCCGAACTGGGTGAACAACTTTCTGTTTGTTCATTTTTACTTTCACGCATTTGATTCCGTTGTGGTTGATTTAGTACTAACCTACTAATAGTATTCGAAGCGTGTGTTGTTGAACAAACAGATTTAATAAGTTACTCATCTCGACAAGAAAAAGGGACCCAACAATCGATATATCATCATTTTCTTACACATAATACACATACACCGTATACTCCAAAACCCCATAATTCTCAATAGGATCATACGAATAAGTATTCGAAATCGAATACCCTCTGGCCATCCGGAAGGTTCCGGTCCCTCCGACCACCGGAATCTCCCGGTCCTTTTGGCCAATCGGGTTCCTCCCCAATATACACAATGAGCTCCCATTGTACTTCCCCCATGTGAAAACAAAGTTTAAGTTCATCAAAAACGCAGACTCGTCGATGTAATGAGCCCCTCGCCCCAGCACCGTGATCTTGTCTGACAAAACCCTAATTTGTCCAAATTGCGTCCGTGAGTTCCCCCGTGATGTTTGCACGCGCCACCTCCCATATGATGGCATTGAGGCCCCCGAGGGCGTCCTGGATATAGAAATGGAGGACTACCGATTTCTCATTGCCTCGTGAATTGTCCGATTCTGCTCTGGAAATAGCAAATAATGTTGTAATAATACAGAAGAGGAAGAAAATGAAGAACATATGAACAGTGGTCGTCCCACCATATGAACAGTGGCCATTGTCTATTAATTAAAGTAGGTAGGTGGTGGCTAAATATATTGACAAATACTCCAACACTGTGCGAATTTCGTCTAATTCTCCATCACTTCTCTGCTCAATGTTTGGCTATAAATACTGGGGCTCTTTCATTTGCAAGCACCCAAGCAAAGACAAATGCAAAGCAGCTTGTCTGCCTTTGAAAGCTCCTTCCCAGTGTTGTTTATATTTTAGCCTTTGTGAGTCTTTCTCGTCGAGAGGGTTTTGCAGTATAGGATTATTTCCTATAGCCTTTTGTAATATTGTTTCTCCCTCATAGTGAAATAATAATTCGATGTGGGGCCCGGAGGACGTAGGCATATTTGTGCCGAACCTCGTTAAATCTTTGTGTTCTCTTTATTGTTTAATTAATAGCTCTATTATTCAGGTATAATTTTGGTGGAAACTAACCCGATTTCCACAACAATTGGTATCAGAGCCTTGGTTGCATAGTATGCTCTGTGGTCGCAGCTAAGCTGATCTTCCACATCAGAAACGCATCTCGGTTGAGCTCCCGTTTGTGAGCTATTAATTAAACTTTGAAGCAGAAATGGCGGATAGGTCCAGTGAAACGTCAACTTCAAATTCGAAGCCGTTGGTGACATCGTCATCACGGACGATGGTTTCAAATGCCAAATTTGATGTCGCAAAATTCGACGGTACCAATAATTTTGGTATGTGGCAATGCGAGGTGTTGGACATCTTGTACCAGCAGGAGCTGGATGGGGCACTTGTAGAAACCAAACCAGATGGTGTTGATGATAAAGACTGGACGAGGATCAACCGTCTTGCGTGTGGTATAATTCGGCTATGTCTCTCAAAGGAGCAGAAGTATCCGCTTATGAGAGAGACGATGGCGCACAGACTGTGGAAAGAACTGGAGGATAAATTCATGAAAAAGAGCACGGAGAACAAGCTCTACATGAAGACGAAGCTGTATCGATTCCAGTATTTACCCAGTACCACGATGAATGAACACATAACAAGATTCGATTCTTTGGTCACCGATTTATTGAATCTCGACGAGAAGATAGATGACGTTGACAAGGAGTTTATACTGTTAGCTTCGCTCCCCGATGAATACGAGCATATAATTGTTAGTATGCTGACTGGAAAGGAAACAATTTCCTTTAAAGAAGTTACCACTGCCTTATATTCTAACGAGATCAGAAAGAATGATAAGTTAGAACACAGGAGTTCGACTGGTGAAGCTCATACCGTTCGGGGCCGTAGCCACAAGTACAAGCCGGATAGAAGAGGCAGATCCAAGTCACGAGGCAGAGTGTCGAAAGACGAATGTATCTTTTGTCACGAGAAAGGACATTGGAAGAAAGATTGTCCTAAGCTGCAAAAGAAAAAAGGGGAAAGCAGTAGCAGAGGCTTGTGTTGCTGATAGTGATGAGACAGAGTATTCTTTAGCTTGTGTCTCATCGGTAACGACGTGCACTGACGACTGGTTGCTAGACTCAGGATGCTCATTCCACATGTGTTCCAGGAAGGAGTGGTTTGTCAACCTTGAAAGTGTTGACGGTGGAGTTGTCTACCTAGCCAACAACGGATATTGCCAGATAGCTGGAGTCGGCTCAGTATATCTGAAGAACCACGATGGAACAACCAAGGTGCTGATGGAAGTTCGGTATATACCGAAATTTGCTAAAAATCTCATATCTGTGGGAGTCTTGGAAGCTAAAGGCCACTCCATCAACATTCAGAATGGGATTATGAAAGTGATCTCGGGAGCACTTGTAGTCATGAAAGGTATAAGGAAAAATAACTTATACCACTTCCAGGGAAATACAGTGGTTGGCATTACAGCAGCAGTATCGAAAGCAGACAAGGAAGAGGAGATGACTAAGCTATGGCATATGAGGCTTGGGCATGCTGGAGAAAAATCCTTGCAGACTCTGGCAAAGCAAGGATTATTAAATGGTGCAAAGACTTGCAAACTTGAATTTTGCGAACAATGTGTTCTGGGAAAGCAAACGCGGGTGAAGTTCGGAACAGCAATCCATAACACTAAAGGCATTATGGATTACATTCACTCAGATGTGTGGGGACCGACAAAGACAGTTTCCCTGGGAGGAAACCACTATTTTGTAACGTTTGTTGATGACTTTTCCCGGAGAGTATGGGTGTATCCCATGCGAACAAAAAATGAAGCATTCGGAAAATTCCTCGCTAGGAAGAAAATGATGGAGAACCAGACCGGGAGGAAGATTAAAGTGCTTCGATCCGATAACGGCACGGAATATCGAAATGACCCTTTTTTCGATTTGTGCAAGAAGGAAGGTATTTCCCGACATTTCACTGTGCGGGACACGCCACAACAAAATGGGGTGGCTGAACGAATGAACCGAACCTTGTTGGAAAAAGTTCGGTGTATGTTGTCCAATGCTAATTTGGGCAAGCAGTTCTGGGCTGAAGCGGTGACATATGCGAGCCATCTAATCAATTGACTACCATCAACTGCACTAAAAGGCAAGCCACCTTTGGAGGCATGGTTTGGCAAACCTGCAAATGATTATGATTCTTTACGTGTGTTTGGTTCCGCTGCATATTATCACGTGAAAGAATCAAAGCTGGATCCGAGGGCGAGAAAAGCTGTTTTCGTAGGGATATCTTCTGGAGTAAAAGGATATCGCCTATGGTGCCCAGATATGAAAAAGGTGATCTTTAGCAGAGATGTTACCTTCAACGAATCGATAATGTTGAAGAAGGTAACCAAGCAGCCGGATAGTACTCCCCAGCAGGTGGAGCATTATCCTCAACAAGTGGAATTTCAGACATCTACAACCAGAGAGGTAGATGGTCAACCAATAGAAGACGATGGTCCAAGTACCGAAGAAGAGCCCAGAGAAAGTGAGGTTTTAACCCAAGAACCTCAGGAGCAACAAGATTTACCAATTGCAATGAGGAGGCCAAGAAGAGAAACTCGGAGACCTGCTCAATTTGAAAACATGTTGGCCTATGCACTTCCTGTTATTGAAGAAGGTATACCACAAACTTTTCTTGATGCAAGAATTAGTCCGGAAAAAGAAAAGTGGAAGAAAGCCATGGACGGGGAAATGCATTCCCTTGAAGCAAATCACACGTGGAAGCTAGCTAAACTCCCATAGGTAAAGAAGGCAATTGGTTGTAAGTGGATCTATGCTCAGAAAGAAGGATTTCCAGAAAAGAATGGCGTACGCTACAAGGCAAGATTGGTAGCTAAATGCTATGCTCAAAAGGAGGGAATTGACTACAATGAGGTATTTTCCCCTGTTGTGAAACATTCCTCTATTCGTATTTTGTTGGCCTTGGTAGCGCAGCTTGATTTGGAACTAGTTCAAATGGATGTAAAGACGGCATTCTTACATGGTGATTTGGAGGAGGAAATCTACATGACCCAACCAGAAGGATTTGAAGTTGCTGGAAAAGAAGATTGGGTTTGCAGGTTGAACAAATCGCTTTATGGATTGAAACAATCACCAAGACAATGGTATAAGCGATTTGATCAATTTATGATTGGCCAGAAGTACACCAGGAGCAGTTTTGATCATTGCGTATATTTCCGTAAGCTACATGATGGATCTTTCATTTATCTTCTTCTATATGTAGATGACATGTTAATTGCTTCGAAACATAGAGGAGAGTTAAACAGGTTGAAGTCCCAACTCAGCAAGGAGTTCGAAATGAAAGATCTCGGTGAAGCTAAGAAAATTCTCGGTATGGAAATAACGAGAGACAGGAAGAGGGGCACTCTGAGTTTGACTCAGAAGCAATATCTGAAGAAAGTATTGCAGCGGTTTGGCATGACGAACAAAACCAAACCTGTAAGTACACTGTTTGCTCCTCATTTCAAACTTAGTGCTTCACAATGCCCGAAGACGAAAGAGGAACGGGAATACATGTCAAAGGTTCCTTATTCAAATGCGGTGGGTAGCTTGATGTATGCAATGGTGTGTACAAGGTCTGACATTTCACATGCAGTTGGAGTAGTGAGCAGGTACATGCATGATCCCGGTAAAGATCATTGGCAAGCTGTGAAATGGATTCTAAGGTATATCTTGAAAACCTTAGATATTGGGTTAATATTTGAGAAGACTAATGTTACTGGTCAACATATAGTTGGGTACTGTGATTCAGACTATGCAGGAGATCTGGATAAACGTCGATCAACTACTGGATACGTATTCACTCTTGCCAATGCACCAGTTAGTTGGAAGTCTACCTTACAGTCAACCGTTGCTTTGTCAACAACGGAGGCAGAATACATGGCCATTACAGAAGCTGTTAAGGAAGCCATTTGGTTACAGGGATTGCTGGATGACTTAGGAGTTGGTCAGAAACATGTAACAGTGTTTTGTGACAGTCAAAGTGCCATTCATCTAGCAAAGAACCAGGTATATCATGCTAGAACCAAGCATATCGACGTGCGGTACTATTTTGTGCGGGAAATAATTGAAGAAGGTGGAGTCAAGGTACAAAAGATCAAGACCATCGAGAATCCTGCAGATATGTTGACGAAGGCTGTAACAGGTATCAAGTTTGAACATTGTTTGAACTTGATAAATGTCTCAAGAGATTGAAATTGGCGCTGGAAAGCGCACTTGGAGGTCCTGCCGAATTTTTGATGAGGAGAATTTCGAAAGAGATACTGTGGTTGAAATTGGGACGCACCAATGTGGAGATTTGAACAGTGGTCGTCCCACCATATGAACAGTGGCCATTGTCTATTAATTAAAGTAGGTAGGTGGTGGCTAAATATATTGACAAATACTCCAACACTGTGCGAATTTCGTCTGATTCTCCATCACTTCTCTGCTCAATGTTTGGCTATAAATACTGGGGCTCTTTCATTTGCAAGCAGCCAAGCAAAGACAAATGCAAAGCAGCTTGTCTGCCTTTGAAAGCTCCTTCCCAGTGTTGTTTATATTTTAGCCTTTGTGAGTCTTTCTCGTCGAGAGGGTTTTGCGGTATAGGATTATTTCCTATAGCCTTTTGTAATATTGTTTCTCCCTCATAGTGAAATAATAATTCGGTGGGGCCCGGAGGACGTAGGCATATTTGTGCCGAACCTCGTTAAATCTTTGTGTTCTCTTTATTGTTTAATTAATAGCTCTATTATTCGGGTATAATTTTGGTGGAAACTAACCCGATTTCCACAACAACATAGGACTGAATACTGCAGCCATTGTATTGATTATTTATTAACTAATAAGTGAAAAATGGAGTTGAATTGATGACAACAATTGTGTGTTGTTACTTGTTGGGGCAGGCAATTTATAGACAAATTAGGGAGGGGGATTGTGCGGATCAGAGTTTGAAGAAGTAAAAATATGAAATTTTCTTTGGAAAAAATTTAGTAATTAATTTTCAACAGTGTATGGAAAAGAAATTCAACGAGTTATGAATTAATCCAATTATTGACTCATATTGTGACCCATTAATGGTACATTATTGGTACGGACGACAAAGTCTTTCTGTAATGAAAAAATTAAGTTAATACTTAGTATTTGTGTAATAATTAAAGGTGGCCAAACTCATAGTTTTCTTCCTTATTATTGGTAATTTGTTTATTAGTAGTGTTATATATGAAAATTCTTAGTTACTTATTTCCCTCTCAATTATATATATGTGTTTGCACTCATGAAGGCATGAAGTATATAAATATGAGAGAAATTTAAATTAGTCAGGTATATATATAGCTGGTATTATGGGGTTAGATTGCCTATATATTGAATCCTTTGAGCATTCAGCGCTGGTATTAATGGTTGATCCCTTGGCTTAAAATTCATTATTAATGGTATAACATTGCGGTACCGGATCCGGTTGTATTTTTGGGATCCGGAACCATCAGTGTTAGGTTGGTGCGATGGAGGTGGAGACTTCGAAATTTTAGAATTTAGACCGGATTCGACCCATTCACAAGCCTAGAGATATAGGGTTTGTATAATTAAACAACTATTCTGTCGGTTTTAACAAGTTATTGCAATAAATAATATTGGTCACTAAGATTATTTATATGGAAAAACAAAAATACGATGTTGGTATATCATTTATCCCGACTTATTTTATAGTATTATTATATTGGTAGTAGAACTGTTTTTCTTTTTCTTTTTTCTTTGGAAACCGAAAAAAATGACCTACTTAAACCCATATTAATAACTCTTAAGGCCACATGATTTATTCCTTTTTGAAGGAAAAAACAAAAAAAAAAAAAAAAAAAAACAAGGGGGAAAAAAAATCTGAGACATATATAAAAAGTCGCCGCCTGGTACCAATAATCCATGCATCTAATCATCAATTTTCAAACCTCTTAAATTTTGTCTTTCGACTGCCTTAGCTTTCTTAGTTTTCTTCCGCATTCATTAATTTCCTCTACAACTGTTTATAAACGCGTTAGTTGGCTTTAAAATTTTTATTTCTTTAGGGTATATATTATTATTTACTTATTTTTCAGTTTTGATAGACTAATAGGGTGTTTGTTTGTCTGTTTTGGCACATATTATCTGATTATTGCGTTTACAAAATGCAAATAATTATTTAGAGGGTGTTTGTTTGTGTGTTTTGGAACAGATTATCTGATTATTACGTTTGCAAAACACAACTAATCAGTTAATCCTGTTTGTGTAATAGCAAAATAAATAAATAAATAAATTAGTAGTTTTATGTGTTGACTTGCCTTGGGAGATGTTTGAAAACATCGTACTCTTAGAACGTATGATGGAGAAGTGGAAAGACTTTAAAAATCAAACTACATGCTATTATTCTACTAGTTGATATTTTTATTGTTCCCAAGAGTTTTGGTATTTTGGCTCTGATCGGTCATATGTACACATGTAGTATGTGACATGTCTGGAAGAAGCTAGCCATTCTGGATTACACACATGAAAGATGGAAAAAAAACCCAATACATCCCATAATTTTACCTTTTTTTCCAATCCATCCCAAAATTATTGCATTAACCGAACCCATCCAATAACTTTCTTAATTTTCGCCTAATCCATTTGCTCCTTAATGATCGGTCTGTGCTGACGTGGCACACAATTAAGGGATACTAACCTAATTGAGGCGGAGGTGGCAGCCAAATGGCATTTGAGACCGGCCATTTCATCAAACTCGAAGTGACAGATCTGGACTGGGGATGGCGAGGTTGAAGCTTCGACGGAGAAGGGGCTGCTGTCCGTGAAGGTGGTGGCTGCCGGAGGGGGCTGCTGTGGTGGTCGATGGCAGGTGGGAGTGATGGCGGCGGAAGAGATGGCAGATTTGGGGATGGCCGGAGTTTGCAGGTCCGGAGGGATTCCAGGCTGGTTCTTGCCGAGGGCAATCGTGGTGGTTCGCCGGATCTGTAGAGGGGGCCGGCGGAGAAAGGCGACGCCGGCTGCGTGAACCTTCGTCGGGGATGGTCGATGCTTCCGGGGCTTGGGGGTTGGGAGAGCTCCCGGAATCGTCATCGACAGCCATGGTGGATTTGGATGGCTCCGGCGATGCTTGCCGTTGTTGAATGAAGATGACGCCACTGTTGCTCGTTCTTGTTCCAGTTTCCAAGTTTCAATTTTGGGGGAGAAGATGAAGATCACGTGAGACATCACGTGCCTTCCCATTTCCAATTGCAAAAATGATGTGTGTCCCATGTGCCGTTTAATAGACCCGTGTTCCACCGAATTGATACCACCGAACCATATTTATCAAGTGTGGGATTTTTAATGTTTTTATCATGTTTTTAGATTTTTTAATACAAATTTAATAAAATAACAATATTTTTGTGTTTTTCAATACCAACTTATTATTTATACAAACTTGCAAATATCTGTCAAATTCAACTAAATGCAATCAAATGCTCATGTTTAGACACGGAAATAGATTGAAAATGATGGTAAATTTTGGGAAAAGGCAGTATTTACATTTATCGTGTTTGGCTTCCCTCCAAAACCTACATGGCAAGCCCAATTGCCAGCCCATCGGTCAATTAGGTTGGCATCCCTTAATTATGCGCCACGTCAGCACAGACCGGTCATTAAGGAGCAAATGGATGGATTAGGCGAAAATTAAGAAAGTTATTGGATGGGTTCGGTTAATGCAATAATTTTGGGATGGATTAGGAAAAAAGGTAAAATTATGGGATGTATTGGGTTTTTTTTTCCATGAAAGATATAGGTGCATGTAATAAGGAGACGTACCAACAAATACAATCCACAGTACTGTACAATTCACCCCAAAATAAAGCGTGAAGTCCCCTACTCTCTTTGTGGAAATTGTTCATCCAACATATTATAACAATATTATTACAAGAACATCTAGTGACTTCGATGATGACCAAATGATTGAGTCAACGCTTTCGTCTCTAAAATAGGATTAATAAAGTCCCCTACATTTCCTGTTGCTTAACTTTATATATATACATATATTGGGGACTTATATTAATTTCTTTAAAAGTAGGACTAATAAAGTCTCCTATTGAATTGGATGGGTTTGTAAACCATCATTTCTGCTACTTCAAAATTAAAATACATTTGTTAGTAACAATTCTACATTTATTAAAACAAAAGTAACATTTGAATACTTGAGAAAATAAGCTTTTGGCATTTGTATATTTGTTTATGTGTTTCAATTAATACTACAGTATATGTATTTTTATTTTATTTTTTAACAAAAATCACTCTAAAAAGTCCATGCAAACATGAGCTAAGGGTCATAAAATCACCCGGAATACATATATCATGATACTCCTCCGTTCCAGTCAATTTGTTCCTGTTTGGACTAGCATTCTAATGTATTTTTACAAATCAATATTTCAAAATATGTATATGTAAAAATAATACTATAACATAGATATTCTAAAGTTATGTGATTAGATGAATTTAACAAGTTTGAATTTGACTATTTTGTTAAAAATATATGCTTGTAATAAAATTGAATTAAAGTTGAAAAATAAACAGTGTCAAAAGTCAAACTGATACATATATACCGAAACGGAGAGAGTACACAAACAACACACTAATTAGATTCATGGAAGAAGAACAACTGCAATATTCTTTTTATTAATGACATCAATAATTGGGAACAGATTGAATGCAAAACAGTCACGTTATGGTACAACCCCTTTAAAGTATGCATGTGCAGACATCACAAAAAGCATATCTTACATTACAAAAATCATTTCTCCCATCATATATTCTTACATCATACAAAACATCTCTCTCCATCACGCAAAATACATCATTTCATAAATCACACAACACAACTCTCACATCACATATCAGCGCCTACACATGGCACCTGCACACAATTTACCTCCAATGCCAAAGGCTGCATTCATAAATCACATAAACACCTTAAATATAAACCAAACCATGTACCTACATACTATAACACAACACAAACACTCTTTCACCAAAATCATACACAACTATTTTTCGATACATTATTTTCTTACCAAAAAAAAAAAAAAAAAAAAAAACCATTTAGTCTAATAAGGTTTTTCAATTTCCAAAACAGTCCCACAAATGTGGAATTAGACGAATCCGTCCCAAAACTACCCTAATCATCGTCGAACCCATCCATGAACCAGTTTTTTCATTAATCATCGCCGAACCCGTCCCATAACTTCTGTAATGGAGGGATGGGTCCGACGATGATTAGAGTAGTTATGAGACGAGTTAGGCGATGATTAGTGAAAAACCGGGTTCATGGATGGGTTCGGCTATAATTAGGGTAGTTATAGGACGGATTCGTCTAATTCGATATATATTTGTGGGACAGTTTTGAAAACTTTTTAAAATTATGGGACGGTAATGGATTTTTTTTTTCCAAATCTTACACATAATAAACATACACTGTATACTCCAAAACTCCGTAATTCTCAACAGGATCATACGAATGCGTATTCGAGATCGTATACCCCCGCGCCATCCGGAACACTCCGGTCCCTCCCACCACCGCCAGCTCCCGGTCCTTCGCATCGATTAGGAGCCTCCCCAACGCACAAATCGTGCTCCCATTATACTCCCCCGACGTGAACACGAAGTTCAAGTTCGCCGCCAGCACCGACTCCTTCAGTCCCGCCGATGTAATCGTACCTTGTACCCGCCCCAGCTCCGCTGAGTCCCGGTCGGGCTTCACCGTCAGCTTGTCGTCCAAAACCCTAATTTGCCCGAATTTTGTCGGTGAGGCTGCCGTAATCTCCGCACGCGCCACCTCCCATATGGTGGCATTGGCCCCGCCGAGGACGTCCTGGATGTAGAAATGGAGGACTGCCAATTTCTCCCCGCCACGAAGATTGTTCGATTCTCCCATTGAAATGGAAAAATTAGACGATATCATTGTGATGTGGAGGAAGAAGAGTGTGAAGAACCTAGATGTGTATGGTCTTGCCATTTATTGTTTATTAAAAAAATATGGAATTGAATTGAATGGATCACAATTTTTAATGTGTGTTTGTGTTTGTGTCACTACTGGGATAGATTTGGGGGCTATTTATAGGCGAACTGGGGTTTTGAATAAATCAATGTTGTAATATGAATAGTTCGTGTCCCTGTTGGCCAAAATGGAAGAGTCCTTAATGTGCGAACATTTCTGGAGAGTTGAATTTAAATAAACTTTGAATAGTGTACAGTTAGTTTATTTAGGGTTCTCAAAATTAAAAAATAAAAAAAAAAACAGTGAGTTCGTGTGTGTGCGTGTGTGTGATTAGAAAAAGAGCTTGTGTGTGCATATGTGATAATAAATTGAAATATGATAGTGGGGAAGACGAGAGTTTGGGTCATTGGGTGTAAATTGTAACGTACAGAGATAGTAAAATAATTAAATGATATGAATTTGAAAAACAAAAAAAAAAAAACATAGATTTAAAAATGCATTTATTGCAACTAGAATTGAAAACCTAATCGTAATTAATGCATTAATTTTGCAATAATTCAAAGATATGATTTATAGCATGGAATAAGAACTCATGAGCCGCCGCGGCGCCACCACCGATCGAGAGAATTTTCAAACCTCATATCAACTCTTTCTTTGGATTGCTTTCTAGTTTTTTCTTCAACATTAAATTTCTCAACAACTCTAATTGTTGTAATTAATTCTTTTGGGTCTTCGATCTACTTCCATATGAGTAGGGGTGTTAATGAGCCAGGGTAGTTCGCGAACAGCTCGAGCTCGGTTCGGTCAAAGTTCGGTCAAAATTCGACTCGAATAGGCTCGACTCGAGTTCGAGTTCGACTCGAATAATTCACAAACCAAGCCGAACACCTTTGAGTTTGACTCGAAAAGCTCGCGAACAGGCTCGTGTTCTATTAACTTATAATACAAATCTCATACAATACATGTCTTTTGAAATGTATTGTACTAATACTATATTTGTTTAGACTTTAAAATAAATAAAATAAATTTAGAGTCTATGACTATTTTTCCGACATGTCAACTCTATGCAATTAATGCATCTCCTTTTAAAGGAGTGTGAAATGAAAGAAGTATTTATTTATTAGTAAATATATTTATTTTTATACAAATATATTTATTAGCAAATATAGAGGTTATATAAAACATTAAAAGTTAAAGTGTGTCTGGATCAAATATGACATAATTTTATTGGGATAGATGGAATAATTTTTAAATTATAAATATATTTTTAAAATTATTTAAATATATAGATTAAATAAAATATACATAATTTATATGCAATATATATTAAATATAATTTTTTTATAAATTATGTGAAAATGAAAAATGAGACTATTCGAGCTCGGCTCGATTTCGTCAAAGCTCGGTCAACGCTCGGCTCGAAGTAGCTCGGTCAATGCTCGGCTCAGTCAAAGCTCGGCTCGAATTCTTACGAGCTCAAGCCGAGCTCACCAGTGTTCGGTCTCAGTTCGGCTCGTTAACACCCCTACATATGAGATGTTCAAAATGAGATTAATTGAATTCAAATCCTTTAGTCCTTACTATAATTGGTGTTAAAAGTAATAATATCGGACTTATTATTATCATGGTCCTAATTTCTATAAAGTGAAGATATGATATTGTTAACCCAACAAAATTTACATTATAGCCCATCCAAGTTTACATGGCCCAGTCCGTGAAAATATATCCGGAGGCCCAGTCCGTGAAAATATATCCGGAAAAGGGAATGCACTTCCAAAAGGCCCAATCTATTTTTCTTGGCTCGAGCCAATTCAAGATATATCCGGATAATAACCAAGGGACTGTCAATCAAGTCATCCTCTCGCGTGCGCCGTGCCAACCTCTGTCACAGAAGTCGCCTCGCGTGCGCCGAATGCCGCCACACTCTGTCACAGAAGTCGCCTCGCGTGCGCCGTATGCCGCCACACTCTGTCACTGAAGTCAAGCCGCCTCGCCGCCTATGCTGTGCGTCAGGGTCAGTCCTCCTCCTATAAAAAGAGGAAGGGATGCACTCCAGAGGCATCATCCAACACACTCCCAAGGAGGACGCATTTTCATATCTTTCATTCCTGCACTTTTTCATTCTGCAATTTCAATTCCTGCTATTTACATTTCTGCCAATTTTCCATTCCTTTACAGCTTTGCTTAAATCCTTGTAATTCCCTTAGCAATCCTTGTAATCCTCTTCAAATATTGTTCAATCAAAATTCTCGGTTAACAAATTGGCACGCCCAGTGGGACCCGAAGTGGAAACCATATCCGCTTGAAAGTGTATGCAACTCAGATTCGGACGAGTAGTAAGAGATTTAACACAAAGATTTGGAGAAATGTCACTACATGAAGAAACTCCAGTAAGAACACCGTCTGAGAACGTCGATGATACGCCGACTACCTCTCAACCACCACAAGGGATAATGCAAGTCCCAACTTTTTCGGAACAAATACGGCTATCGATGAATGAATCGATGGCTGAATTCATGCCTTTACTGACAAGGCACCTTATGGATGTATTGCGGCCTGCCATGGCCGATCAAACTGACAGGATATGTGGATCCCTGCGTACTCCACAAGAGGGATATATCCCTGGCATGAATATGTCACCAAGCGTTACAGGACCGTATGGCGGTCTACAAAAGACTTGGAGGACTGGCCAGCCATCACTATCTGAGTTTGGAGCACCACCTCCTATGATGTATGCTCCATCAGGATACTTAATGGCATCTGTTCCGCCATTTGGAGTGGCGGCTCCCATCCCAGCCGCCATGCATAATACTGGAGGAGGACACATGCAACCTCAAGTCACCAACATACCTTTGGTTGCCAACATGCCTCAGGCCACCCATCAGGCCGCCTCCCCAGTGCCTCAGGCCGCCTATCAGGCGGCCTCCCCATTGCATCAGGCCTCCTATCAGGCGGCCTCCCCATTGCCTCAGGCCACCCATCAGGCCGCCTCCCCATTGCATCAGGCCTCCTATCAGGCGGCCTCCCCATTGCCTCAGGCCACCCATCATCAGGCCGCCTCCCCATTGCATCAGGCCACCCAGCATCAGGCCAGTCCACACTTGGCCACCCAGCAACAGGCCAGTCCACACTTGGCCGCCCAGTATCAGGCCTCCAGTTCACATCAGGCCGCCCTGCAACCTCAGGCCGCCAACCCATACCCGGCCGCCAACATAAGTCGTCTGGCCACCAACATGAGTCATCCGGCCGCCAACTTGGCCTCGACCGCCAACATGACTCAGGCCGCCATACCTCAGGCCGCCAGCATGCCTCATCCGGCCGCCAACTTGGTCTCGACCGCCACCATGGTCCAGGCCGCCATGCCTCAGGCCGCCATGGCTCATCCGGCCGCCATATATCAACAAGCTGCCATGCCTCCTGCACAGGCGCCTGTAGTGTCGCCCGAGTTGTTAGCAGATATGATGCAACAACATTTCGGCATTCAATTAAGGCCGATGGAACGGCCCACCTATAGGAAACCATACCCGGATTGGGTAGACACCATGCAGCCTTACCCTAAAGGCTTCAAAATGCCCGAGTTCACAACGTTCTCGGGAGACGACGGCAAATCAACCGTAGAACACATGGGCAGGTTTACTGCTCAGTGTGGGAAAGCAGCGGCCAACGACTGGCTGAAGTTAAGATTGTTCAGTTCCTCTTTGACTGGACCCGCATTTGTCTGGTTTGCATCCTTGCGGCCAAATTCAATTCAAAATTGGGCCGATCTCGAGCGGGCATTTCACGACAGATTTTATACACCTCTGTCGCAGGTTAGTCTTGCAGATCTCACTAACACCAAACAATTTGCCGATGAGACGACAAGCTCTTTTATTAATAGATTACAACGCATTAAAGGCCGATGTACTATAGCAATACCCGATAAAGAAATAGCCAATATAGCAGTGGCTAATATGTTACCGAAATTGAGAGAACATTTAATTGTGCAGGATGCAACTGACCTTGCCCAGCTGGCCGAGAAAGCGGCCCGTGTGGAAAAATTCCTGAGGGAACAGGAAGAGAGGCGTCCTATGCGTCGAGTCCATTTCGAAGAAATAAAACTCAGTGATGATGAGGACGAACCTGTAGAGGTGGCTGTTGCTGAGCTAGTGGAGACAGCCAAACCACATACATGTGCGGCTCTCAAGCCGCCAAAACAAAGAGAGGCTAAGTATAAGCCTGAAGAAGACCTTTTTGACATGGGCAAAGCGGACCAAGTGTTCGATGCCCTACTCAAAGACGGTGTAATCAAGTTGCCTGAAGGGAAAAAATTACCAGCGGCCGAGGAAATTCGAGGCCGAGCATTTTGTAAGTGGCATAATTCGTATACTCATAGCATTACTAAATGCAGGAGTTTTAGAACGGCCATACAGAACAAAATAAAAGAGGGTCGTTTGAAAATTGCAGGTATGAAGGTGGATTTAGATCCATTCCCTCAATTGCCAATTGGTGTTTCTGGACTCATCCCAAACCCTGAAGATGGTGGCTCCAGTAGCCAGAATAATAGAGGAAAGGAACACATTGAAATCGAGGAGGAGGATGTGGACTTATTATCTGATGAGTCCGATCATGAAAGAAAAGAGTTGTGCGGTAAACAACACAGGTTTAAGAGCATGTCAAATGAGGACTTCAAGAAGGTCCTGGAAGCTGAAGAAAGAGAACACCACAAGAAGAAGAACCCTCCTTTGAGGGTTGAGATCTCTAAGCAGGCGGTAGAGATCCATGAAAATGGGAAACACCAACCTATTGCTCGTGATTATAGGCATGGTGTACAGGTGGTTCCAACCTTGATGAGGCGACCAGAACATCCAGTTGAAATTGAAAGGTGGATGAAGAATAGGGCTCAGAACAAAGCCACTCAGAAGGAGCCGCCACCCATGACCAGGAGTCAGTTTAGACGGGCTCAAAGACGATATGCCGAGGAAATGCGGCAGTGGGAGGCACAAATCCATAAGTTGGAATCTTCCAGGCCTCGGAAGCCGGTGCAACCAACTTATTTCAAAGGAGAGACATCCCAGCAGCGGAGACCCCTTCACGAGAAGGCACACAGTAGGACGGTGGCAAGGGAACCTGATTCACCCATACCACCTCGTGAAGAAAGATTTTATGAGGCCTCAAGAAGACCACCTCAGGCGCCATCACCTTCCACTAGGGAACCAATACGGGAGAGGTTGCAGCCGCCGTTTTCCTCCACCAGGAGGCAGTGAGGGAAAGGTTACAACCACCATTACCTTCTACCACTAAGAGGCCAGTACGAGAAAGGCTGCAGTGGGTAGAACAAAAGCCTCAGCCGTCATCATCACCAAGGCCTAAAGTAACCAAAGCTGGACTTCCTCAGACTAACATTTCATCATCAGCTTCTAATGACAAAGGAAAAGCGGTCGCCACAACTGAATCTGATGAAGGAGGAAACAAGGTCTAATCTGATGAAGGAGGAAACAAGGTCAAGTCTGCGGGACAGAAGTTCATTGAGAAGCTGGACAAAATGGACATGACTCCTTCAAACATGGATATGGCTAGTGTGCTAATGAAATACATGGCATATTTGGCGGCCCATGAAGCCGGTGAATTTGGAAGTGAACCACACAGTTTTGAAGGATTCACGGCTTATTGCAAGACTGTAGAAACCCAGAAGAAGTCACAAACACAAGTTGAAACAAAATCAACTAGTGAAGCACTTCAAGCGACCAACGAGGCACCACAAGTGAATTTTGGTGCTATTACACCTACAGAGGTGGAGACCGCTGTGGAGGCCAATCTCAATAAACCTAAAGTTGGGATTAGCGCCCTAGGCATCATGACTGATGAATGTGGCACGATGGATGACATGAATATTGACGATGAAGATGATGTGTGGGGT
The DNA here is from genome assembly GCA_030278955.1 of Hygrophila difformis. Taxonomy (NCBI): domain Eukaryota; kingdom Viridiplantae; phylum Streptophyta; class Magnoliopsida; order Lamiales; family Acanthaceae; genus Hygrophila; species Hygrophila difformis. The sequence continues at coordinate 10,865,711 of JAOANR010000003.1, forward strand.
AATGTGAACCTCAATATTGATGAGGAGCCTCATGTTGAATTAGACGGCATGGATCTTGAAGATGAGGTTTTTTGGAAAAATTTGGACAAAGAACTTAAAGAAGCAGATGATAGGAAAGAGAGGCCAAATGATCCCTTTGTGCCTATACGGGTTTTTGGATTGGCGGCTGATGAAGAGATAAGCGATACCGAATCCGAGATATGGGATGAGGAAGAGCCATCGTTCGCGAGGCTTATCGAAAGAATGGATGAAATGATAGCCGAATTGTCCCATCCAACCAGGGATGCACCTCCCACGCAAGAACTTGGCGGCCGACATGATGTTTCAAAGGCTGTGGCACAGTTTGCCAAACCCGAAGTTGCCCAGAAAAGGCAACTGAAGCCCTTGTATGTTAAGGCTCACATTGATGGGCGTCCTGTGAGCAGGGTATTTGTTGATAATGGAGCGGCAGCCAATGTGATGCCGATGACAACTTTGAGGAAGATAGGAAAGAGTGAAAAGGATCTGATCCCTACCAGGGTCAGAATGTGCAGCTTTGTGGGAGAAGCAACACAACCTGCCGGATTCATAACGGCGGACGTCACTATTGGATCCAAGACCATCAAGGTGGCCTTCTTTGTCGTGAAATCTAAGACGTGTTACTCAGCATTGCTTGGGCGCGACTGGATTCACATGGCGCAGTGTGTGCCATCCACCCTCCACCAACAGTTGTTAATTTGGGATGGTGACCAGATAGAATTGGTGGAGGCAGATCCTCAACCCTTTGCAGGACCGGACGCCAACAATGATGAGGCGATCTTCTACTTAGAAGACATCCAACCTGCATCAGCCTTAATTGGTATGAACATGGATCTGGAATCCATTGATTTCACAACAAGCGGCTTCAAATTACGTTCTGCAGATAGCCGACATGAAGCATCATGCTCTGCATGACGAGCAGCTACGACATTTATAAAGACTTGTTGCAGCGGCTCGCCAACACTGAAATAATGATGGGTGCCGAAATCAAGTCCAAAAACCCAACTGACATTCGGCCATCTGAGTGGCCATCTCCTATAAAGCGGACGTTGCCTAGTCCGGAAGCCAATGAACCACTTGTAAACATCAACCTCGGAACAGAGGCAGAACCAAAGTTGACCAAGATCAATGCGTCATTATCGGATGAAAAGCGACGCCAGTTAGTGGAGTTGATTCATAAGTATAAAGATTGTTTTGCGTGGCAGTACACAGACATGCCAGGACTATCAAGGGAGCTAGTGGAACATAAGTTGCCAACGCACCCAGAATTCAGACCTCATAAGCAGCCGCCAAGACGGTTCGACCCAGACACCATCCCAAAAATAAAGGCCGAAATCGAGAAACTTCTTAAAGCATGTTACATTAGAACTTGTCGTTATGTGGAATGGCTTGCAAATATTGTACCTGTTATAGAAAAGAACGGTCAATTAAGAGTCTGTATAGACTTTAGGAATTTAAACTTGGCAACACCCAAGGATGAATATGTGATGCCTATGGCCGATATGCTTGTTGATGCGGCCGCCGGCCACAAGTTTTTATCGTTAATAGATGGTTATTCTGGGTACAATCAAATCTTCATTTCTGAAAATGATGTACACAAAACAGCTTTTCGCTGCCCAGGGCCAGTTGGCATCTTTGAATGGGTAGTCATGCCCTTTGGATTAAAAAACGCAGGGGCAACATACCAAAGGGCCATGAACATGATTTTTCATGATTTAATCGGTCACACACTTGAAGTGTACATTGATGATATAGTGGTAAAATCATGTGAATTTGGCCAACACTTGGCTCACCTGGAAGGTGCCTTCATCCGAATGAGACAGCATGGATTGAAAATTAATCCAGCTAAGTGTGCCTTTGGAGTGGCAGCAGGGAACTTCCTAGGTTTCTTGGTGCATGAGAGGGGCATTGAGGTAGACCAGAACAAAGCTAAGGCCATTATGGAGGCTCGTGCACCAACCAATCTCAAAGAACTGCAGTCATTGATGGGCAAAATCAATTTCCTAAGGAGATTCATTGCCAATGCTGGCGGCAAGATGAAAGCGTTCACTACCTTACTTAAAGGAAGAAAGAACGAGAAGTTCGTATGGACGACTGAGCATCAAACAGCCTTCGAAGAAATAAAAGGAGCATTGGTCAATCCTCCAGTATTAGTGCCGCCAAAACCTAGAATACCTTTGAAACTATATGTATCGGCTGCCGATGAATCTATCGGGTGCTTGCTTGCACAGGACGATGAAGACGGCAAAGAGAGGGCTATCTATTACCTTAGCAAGACTCTACAAGGGCCAGAGGTAAGATATACTGCATTAGAAAAATTGTGCTACGCCCTAGTATACTCCTGCAACAAGTTAGAACATTACATGCTGCCAAGAACAGTTCATGTAGTGGCTCCTTTTGACTTGGTGAAGACCCTTTTGCACAAACCAGCTTTAAAGGGTAGACAAGCTAAGTGGGCTATGAAGATCAGTCCTTTTACCCTTGTACACGTTCCTCAAAAGGCCATCAAGGGACAAGCTTTAGCTGATTTCTTAGCTCAACATCCTTCGTTGGTTCTGTCAGAAGATCCCAGAGAAGCTTCCTTTATAGGATTCGAACCTTGGGAGCTAACCTTTGATGGGTCTTGTGCAAGCAGCGGCTCGGGGGCCGGCATTACAATCACTAGTCCTATTGGGGAACATTGGAAGCTTGCTCGGGAGTTAGAGCCTGGCACCACCAACAATCAAGCAGAGTACGAAGCTTTGATATTTGGCCTCGAAACTGTATTGCTTAAGGGTGCGAAATCAATTACAATTTTTGGAGACTCCCAAGTCATCCTGAAGCAGTTAACCGGAGAATATGAATGCAAGAGTCCCAGATTGATTAAGTGCTATGAGACAGCACTAGAACTATTGAGCAAGTTTTCGGACGCTATCATCACACATGTGCCCAGAAGCCAAAATCAAGAGGCCAACGAGGCTGCACAACTTGCTTCAGGCTGGCAGCCTTGTCGCCCTAGCGGGGCACCACACATTGCCGCCATCACAAGTGAACCTGAGGACCAACAAGAGAGTGGTGATTGGAGGACCGAGATCATACAGTACCTCGAGAACCCGTCATCTGGGGGAGATAACTCGCTAAAGGTAAAAGCTCTGCGGTACGTGCTGGTCAATGGCGAACTATTCCGAAGGGCGGTTGATGGATTATTGCTCAAGTGTATAGGCCCCGAGAATGCTAAGTTGGTAATGGGAGAAGTCCATGAAGGGATATGCGGCTCTCATCGGGCAGGGCCGAGCATGAGATGGAGCATCCACCGTCATGGATACTTTTGGCCAACCATCATGGAGGACTGTATCACGTATGCGCGCGGGTGTGAGGCTTGCCAAAAGCACGGCCCAATTCAAAGGGTACCGGCGGAAGAATTACACACAGTCATTAAGCCTTGGCCATTCCGTGGCTGGGGGATGGACATCATTGGAAAAATTCATCCACCGTCATCCAAAAACCATGCATTCATATTAGTGGCCACTGATTACTTCACCAAATGGGTAGAAGCGTGGCCAATGAGGAAGATCGACCAAAGCGATGTAATTAGGTTCGTGACTGAGCTCATACATCGATTTGGGATTCCCCAAACAATCACTGCCGATCAAGGTACAGTGTTCACTGGTGAAAAGTTTATAGCTTTTGCCAAGCAGTTTGGGATCCGCATCTATCATTCTACTCCGTACTATCCCCAAGCAAATGGTCAGGCTGAAGCCACCAATAAGATCTTAATAAGTATGATCAAAAAGGCGGTAGGCGAAAAGCCTAGGAAATGGCATGAGACCTTATTAGAGGTTCTATGGGCTTACAGAAACTCTAAATCCACAGCTACAGGGTTTACGCCGTACTACTTGACATATGGTCATGACGCTGTTTTGCCTTTGGAAATAACAGTTCATTCTCTAAGGGTGGCTCAGCAGCATCACTTAGACTTGTCTAAGTATGAAGAGGCCATGTTGCAAGAATTGGAGACAGCAGACGGCGACAAGCTGACCGCTCTGGAAAATATCCGTCGCCAAAAGATGAGAATGGCGAGACATTACGACAAGAGGGTTCGAGGCAAAACTTTTAACGAGGGAGACCTAGTATGGAAGGTGATTCTGCCCTCGGGGGTGCGTGACAATGAAACAGGCAAGTGGTCTCCAAATTGGGAAGGACCATTCATTGTTACGCAAAGACTACTTAATGGTGCATACAAACTGATGGACATCGATGGCCAAGAACACAAACAGAGTATAAATGCAAAATACCTCAAAGTGTTTTATCCATCAGTCTGGGAATCTGAATAAGAAACGCAAAGTGCATCAAAAAGTGGCCAAGTCACAAGCTCGGCCAAAAAAAGTAACAGTAATCTCCCAAGGTAAAGGCAAGAGTTGCCCACCACAAGGCCGATGGGCTGACCCAAAAGTGTACTGAAAACAAAACAGTACAAAAAACTAAGGAAGAGGCTGCCTAACACCACCCAGTATACGCCGACGCATAAGGGCCCACTGATCACGAGTGCGCTCGAACATGTCCGTCAGACGAAGACGTGCGGCCGCCGAAGCACGAGCTCGAACCGACAACCGAAGCCGACGAGTCCGAACTCCCGATAACTCAGCCGATAAATCACGCTCATCTGCGGCTAAACGACCATAGGAAGTCTCTAACTCAGCAGCTCGGGAAGAAATATCAGCCAAGACAGGCTCTAAGGTAGCAAGCTCCTCATTAGCCTCCTGAAGGATACGCCTCCTCTCAAGAATGAAACGCTCTGCCTCCTCAATATCACGCAACGTCCCTAAGATGGGATCTGCGACTCTCTCTAACCCTGCGATCAGTAGACAACTGCTCGCGCTGAGGGTGGATAGCCTCTATCTGAAGACAAACCTCGCGGTATCGTGCCTCGAGGTCATCAAGCAGCGTCAGATCATGAGCAGACTGATCTGCAGAGCTACTGAAAGCGGGATAAGAAACAGCTAAATCAGCAACGCGCTCTGAAAAGCTGAGAAAGTCAGCATCCTCGGAAAAGGCAGAAACTGCGGTGACGTCGTCTAACAGGCGATCAAGACTAGAGAACACCTCAGTGGAGAGCCGATCAACATGAGTGGATAGAAGGCGGTCAAACGCCTCGCATGATGAAACAACCCGGTCAGCAGGAGTAGGCACCGAAGGACCTGGCAGAGAGGTCGCTGGGACTGAGGCACGGATCATGGGTACCTGAAGACAGCTTCACATAAGTATATGCCAAGAAAATCTCATAACCACGAAAGCTGAAATGAGCCATACCGGAAGAGGCGGCGCAACCGAATCAGCTGAAGTAATAGGAGCAGCAGTAGTAGGATGGTCTGCCTGGTCCATGGGAAGCTAGAAAAGGAGATCCTTAAAACATGTCCTCAGAAAAGAAAAACAGAAACGACATAATCAATAAAAAATACCTGAGGGATCACCGAGGGGCCAGCCTGACTAGTCTGGAAAACATGATCCGCATCCTGAATAATATCTGCAGGAAGAACCTGGAGGACACAGCTATCCTTAGAATACATTGCTTAAACAAAATAAGCATTAAAGGAGAGGGAGCACAATCAAGAAATACCTGTGGAACCAACTCATGGCCAGCTGAGCCAATCGCATACCGAGAGGAGCGTGGATCAACCTGAGTGGTCAAGCGCGATGTCATTACGATACTAAAAAGAGAAATGCGAATAAAAAGTCTAACAGTGGCAAAACATACCTGGTCGGCAGTAGTTGCAGGTAAGGAATCAGCAGCATGATCATCCGCCTGGCCATGATCATCGTCATCATAGGGGTCTACCGACTCATCCTCATGGTCCTCATCATCATCCTCATGGCCCTCCTCATCACCTGAACGTGATCCATCATCACTGGAACCCGCGTCGTCAGAACCAGACCGCTCGGCGCTAACTGAAGCGTCCTCATCAATTGCTTCCTCATCAACTGCAGACAAAAAGACAACATCAAAGGGCAGTGTATGAAGCATTGTATTGACAATGAAATAATTCAACATACCTCTTCGACGCTTACGGGAGGAAGAGGCTGGACCAGACTGGGACTTCTTGGACCTCGAGGTATCACCGCGAGAAGCTGAAACGAGAGACCGACGCGAAGGAGCTGAGTCTCCAAAACGAGACGCCAGCTGGTCATAGGGCGGCAAAATAGAAGTGATGTACGGCGTCCACCACGCCATAAAACCAGCAGCCAGCGACCCGGTCGGAGTAAACGGGAGATAGCTGGAGAGCGTTAGACGAGACGAAAAAGCTATCACAGCCTTTATGACTGCGGGTGTCATCCTCTCCTTCCTGGTAAAACGAGTCGGCCACTTCACCCGGCGAGGAAGCCCGAGGTGGCAGCCGAACTGGCGAGCAAGCAGGTGAGGACAATAAGGCTCAGCGATGAAAGGGTTATAAGCGTCAGTCCTCTTCACCCCACTCAAAAGCATGTGAGGTTTCATGCTGATATTCCATGTAAACTCCCCATGAATGCCACGTGGCTGAGTAGGGAGACATATCAGCGTAGACAGCAACCGATGAATGGAGGCATAAACAAATAAGTCATGGTAGGACGGCCGATGATGATAAAGCCAATGAATAATCCCCAGACCATCTCGGTTCAGAAGACCGTCCCGGCTAATCCTCACAGACTGAGCAGCCAATATCTTACCTAACGGATCACCCTCCGAAACCTCATGCGGACTAGGGCGTAGTACACCTGTGAACAGCTGGGGAAAATATAGTTGGACCCATAACTGCAAGAACCATAGCGGCCCAGAAGCAGTGGTAGAGGGATCTCGTCCTTCAGCCAGCTTATCAGAAAGCTTAGCCATGCCGCTAAACAGAGTGCCGAGGAAGTAGGAGCCTATAGCTCGAGTCTCCATACTCATAAGTCCTAAGACAAGGGGCAGTGCAGTACTAAGAACAGTACGTGCACTGGAACAAATAACAAACCGGCTAAACCATAGTAAAAGGAAGGCTACGTGCTCATCTCGCGTAGAAGGATAAGGCCCTGACGTCTTATTGTGCACAATGTAAGCCGGGTATCGCCTGGCCTCTTTGCCCGTAGGGCAAATCGACGCACCAAGTCTAGGGTCATCAACAGCGGACTGAGTCAACTCCGATCCGACCACACGAAGCCCCGTGATCATCACCACATCAAGAAGTGTAGGGCCAACGAACCCACAGGGAAGCTGAAAAGCATTAACAGAGGAGTTCCAGAAGCCCATAAGATAGTAAAGCAAGCGATGGTCTATCACCACGGGCTTAATCGATAGACGGATGGCCTCATCAATCCCCCACTCACGCCAATCGGAAGCGCGACCCGACATCCGATGCACCCATGAAGTATACTGACCTAGGCTGCTGTCATCGTCAGTCTGAGTCCTGAGAATTTTAGCCTTTGACCTGGAGATAGAAATACCAGAATGCTGAGGCTGGGATTTAATATGTTTAGTGCGAGACACAAAGGCACTGGTAAAAGCGGCCTCGGTGACAAGTAACTTGCAAGATAAAAACCGTCTCGACTCATTCGCGCGCTCAGGCGTACTATGAAACGGCCGAAGAAAAAGCTCTGACTCCTGCCGACGATCGAACTCATATGCCTCACCGTCAGAATCCGGAATAAGCGGACGCTGCAGATGAGAAAAACAAGCATGAGATTAAGGGATGCGAACATAGGCAACGAAACAAGCAGGGTAAGATCAGACAAACCTGAATAGTCAGAGGAGAAGCCGAAGTGGCGGCCTGAGCAGTACTAGGGGTGGCGGCCTGAACAAAATGCGGCTGAGTGGACCTGGCAATGTCCTGTGCCATACATAGTTACCCGGATAAGTCAAGCGGTTAACAAGATTTAAGTTAACATGAGAAGGAGCCAATCAAGCAATTTTAACCTGGAAAGCCATGCCGCGTGACAAGGCTGCAAATCCTGTCAAGGGTGCAGCGGCCTGAACAGAGGAAGTGGCGGCCTGCCCTGGCTGACGACTCCGGGCGGCCTGAGTCACCGGGAAGGCGGCCTGAACAGCGGCGGCCGAGGAGGATCAAGGCTGATGAGGAGCGGCCTGAGCCAAGGAAGTGGCAGCCCGTGTAGTGTCCTCTACTAGATCCTATGTCATGAGTAACGAGTGTGATGACTAAAGAAGCAACTCTAAGTTAACCTGACACCTAAACGTGGTGTTCTTTGTTCTCTTAGTCCTATCTCATCCTCTTCTATCTTCTATGTTCTCTAAGTCCTATGTCAGATATAGGAATTGCCACAAGCGAGTAAGAATGAGTAATCTTGCTATATTCTATGACATCGAACATGCATAGGAGACATGAATCTACTACACGCACGTGAATTAAGCAGAAGCAGGCAAAGTTTAAAAAAAAAAAAAAATTCAGTCCAACATCCCTCCTCATAATCCTAACATGCCAAAATGCTCATCAACCTCCATGATATCCCCTCCACACATGTGATAAGCCTCCACCAAAGTATGCATAGCAAAATAAAAATGGAGGATAGCTCACTAACATGGTCCATGAAGCGAGTAAGAGGGCGACCTGGTTGCAAGCAGATAGCGTCCTTCGAACAATGACAGGGGCTTCTAGGTGGCGGCTTCCAGGACAGGGGTGGCGGCCTCCAACACGGGTGGCGGCCTTCAGGCGGCCTCGGGTGAAGCAGGCGGCCTCGGAGGTGAAGCGGGCGGCCTCCCGGAGCGGTGGCAGCCTTGGTCGGGCGGCCTTGCGCGAGATCGAAGTGGGGGCGGCCTCCAAGGTGTATGCGGCCTTGGTGTGGGCTGCCTTGGCATGAGGCGGCCTCGGGAGAAGCGGCCTTGGCGTGAGCGGCCGGAGCAGGCGGCCAAGGCGATGGGCGGCCTCAAGCGTGCAATAGGCGGCTTCCCGCGGGCGGCATCAAGGCAGGCGGCCAAGCCTGGGACAGGCGGCCTCCGACGGGTGGCTTCACGGGGCGGCTTCAAGGAGGGGCGGCGGGCGGCCTGCGCAAGGGGCGGCCTTGGCAAGTCGGCAGGCGGCCTGCGCGCGGGGTGGCCTTGGCGAGGCGGCGGGCGGCCTTGGCGAAGCGGGCGGCCTGGAGCAGGCGGCCTTCAGTGGCGGGCGGCCTGGAGCAGCGCGCAGGGCGGCCTTGGAGTGGCGGCCTGGAGCAGCGGCGGGGCGGCCTCAGGCGGTGGCTTCCATGCGGTGGGCGGCCTCAGGGGCGGCCTGGCAGCAGCGGCGCGGCGGCCTGGCAGCAGCGGCGCAGCGGCCTCGACAGCTTCCAGCGGCATCCGGCGACGATCTCTACGGCCGGAATCTGGACGACGGCGACGGCTTCCCGACGGTTTCCGACGGCCGGTAGAGGAGTAAGGGAAGAAGAGAAAAAGAGAAGAAGAGAGGAGGAAAGAAAAGTTTTGAAAAGAAAATGAATGAATGGAGGCTTGGAAGCTACTTATATGTAGGGTTTTGTCCCTAATGGGCCGAAAATTCCAAAATTAAGCGCGCAAATTTGTCTTAAAATGCTAATCAGACAAAATGCGCGAGGGGGGCATCTGTTAACCCAACAAAATTTATATTATAGCCCATCCAAGTTTACATGGCCCAGTCCGTGAAAATATATCCGGAGGCCCAGTCCGTGAAAATATATCCGGAAAAGGGAACGCACTTCCAAAAGGCCCAATCTATTTTTCTTGGCTCGAGCCAATTCAAGATATATCCGGATAATAACCAAGGGACTGTCAATCAAGTCATCCTCTCGCGTGCGCCGTGCCAACCTCTGTCACAGAAGTCGCCTCGCGTGCGCCGAATGCCGCCACACTCTGTCACAGAAGTCGTCTCGCGTGCGCCGTATGCCGCCACACTCTGTCACTGAAGTCAAGCCGCCTCGCCGCCTATGCTGTGCGTCAGGGTCAGTCCTCCTCCTATAAAAAGAGGAAGGGATGCACTCCAGAGGCATCATCCAACACACTCCCAAGGAGGACGCATTTTCATATCTTTCATTCCTGCACTTTTTCATTCTGCAATTTCAATTCCTACTTTTTACATTTCTGCCAATTTTCCATTCCTTTACAGCTTTGCTTAAATCCTTGTAATTCCCTTAGCAATCCTTGTAATCCTCTTCAAATATTGTTCAATCAAAATTCTCGGTTAACAGATATTGGGTTAGATAACTTAATGTATTCAACCTAATCCTTCAAATTGCGTGCCTGGTTCTACTGGGTTTGCTACTAACCTTGTTGTTCAGCTTCATGGATCTTGAACGGTATGCAGCGGTTATTTCACCATGGTATTGATAGTGCTTGTTGTTATTCTGATTCCCAAGAGGCGTTGCGAATCATTCAACAAGGTGTGCCTCTGGAACATGGTCTCTTTCCTCTTGTGCAGAATATTTTGGATCATTGGCAGCCAAGCCTCGTGTTCGTTGGTTTCATATTTTGAGAGGGAATTCCGTGGCTGATAATTTGGCTAAGTGTGGTTTTGGATTGGTGGAGTTTTTTACCATTTGGGTTTTTCCCCCGATAATGTCCGTTCGTTGATTTCTGCGGGCATGGCTGGAGTATGTTTTCTGCGAGTTTCAAGTGTTTTGTTGCTTTTTCCTTTTCTCTCTCTCATTGTTGTAGTTTTTTTAGCTTTTCTTTTTGCAATGCTTAGGCGTGTTTGTCATCCAAAAAAAAAAACCTAATCCTTCAAAGTAAAAACGAGTTGGGATTCTCATTCCACTTGTCTTTTCGTCTCCGTGTGTTTATGTTCTGAAATTGTAATTATCTTTTCTTTTTCTTTGTAATGTGACGCCAATACGTTGGCAAAAAGAAGTAGCAAAGAAACTACAAAAACCCACAGAAGGGGAATAAGTAAAGAGGAAAGAAAAAAAAGAGAGAGAGAAGGAAAAAAACAAAAGCATCAGAAGCGCGGGAACGAAACGCAAGTGAAACTAGTAATAATCTTTGGGTACTATTAATCGAATTATAATTATAGAAGAAAATAAATGAATTTATAGATTCTGAATTAATTACTTATGGGCTTGTCTTGTGAGATGTTTGGAATTAATTTCCAAGTCCTCTCCAGTCATGATTGACACCTTCATTTTCTCTCCCAAAATATAAGAAAAACTAGGGCCCGGTACACATGGAAAAAATTTATGAGAGTCAAAGTCCCTTTATTTCAAACATTGTGTTTCAGACCCTATGTAATAACTTGGTAAATTACATATCAAGAACTTGGTAAAGCACATGCTAATAACTTGGTAAACACATAAGGTAATCGTGGTAAAACACATACTAAAAACTTGGTAAAGCACATATGGTATATGTGGAATAACTTGGTAAACATCTTAAGATATTTGTGGTAAAGGACATGCCAATAACCTGGTAAACACCATCGACGATATTTTTGGTAAAGCACATACCAAGACTTGGTAAATATCATATGGTATATGTGGAATAACTTGGTAGACACCATAAGGTATTTGTAGTAAAGTACTTACCAAAAACTTGGTAAATACCTATGGTATATGTGGTAAAACCACGTATCAGTAACTTGGTAAATACCAATATATGGTAGCTATGGTAAAACACATACTAATACAGTGGTAAACCACATATGATTGACCTGGTAAATACCATATAATATCTAGGTAAGGCGCATACAATGACGTGGTAAACCAAGTCAAACATGTAATGGGGTGCAAAGTGTAATTAAATTGGAATGAAAAATTTTTGAAAAAGTGTATGGACCCTAATTTATCGCAAAATAGACGACAAAGGCCCAGCCCAAAACAAATTGCACTAATGTTGGACTTTAGTCCATGACTCTGATAGTCCGGTCCCTAATACTTTCAATGTGCTATAGTTTGCAAAATAAAAAACAAAATGGGGGATATCTTAGATAAAAATAATTAATTTGCAATATGAGATTATTAAAAGGGGGACACAAAACATTCCAAATTTCCAATCAAACTTCACACAGGCAAATTTGCCGTCAGAACATATAGCTAAACTTGGTGACATTTAATTAAGTTAAGTGATGATGTTGAAAAGAAAAAAACCTAAGCCCTTATTTTTGTGTGGCCACTGATGATGTCCGAAATTTTTTCATGTCTAAAATTTATTGCAGGCCACAAGAATAAAACCAGAAACGTTGCATTCACTACCAAACAAAATGTCTGCCCTTTCTGGTGGCACATTTATTCGATGATAATAATATCAAGTACAGTTTTAATTAGAAGAATAGAATCGAATAGATTGAATAATATCCGCCAAAAACGAAAGAATGAATAATGCCAAAATACACACAAAAATTAAAAATTAAGGGATAAATTCAATTTTCCAGTAAAATGGTCATCTTTGGGGGTATATTAATTGTTTTCTTATTAGTAGTGTTGGTGTTGAAGGACAAAAACATTGTGTCAGAAGACGTATAGTTTAACTTTAAAGTCTATTATAAAAAATGATAATATTAATTAATTAAAAGTGTGTCTTATATTCATAAATAATCTTTCAATGATTCACAGATTGATTTGCCAGAATCATGTATATTTGTTAAATAAGTATTAGACGACGATGATATTGTGACATCTATGTGTTTGTTTGTAAGAATCTGTGCGTAAAAAATGACATATGGTCTGTGAATTGTGATATATGTATATCCAATTTGGAGAATTTAGCTCTCATAAGAAATTTTAACACTATCATAAGATTAGAAAAATATTTCAATTTAATACCTACTCCATTTCATTAGGGAAAAAATAAAGTCGATAAAAAATATTTTGGTATATATAAGGTTAAATGTGCATGCGTTATAGTACAAATTTGTGTACATCGTGTGTAAGTCTTGCATATACATATTTCATCAAATAATTTTGGTGTATAACTGTATATATATATATATATATATATATAGTGGAAGACTATTTAATTAGTACTTCATATAGTATAAATATATAATTTGTCATTTTTATGTGAATACCGGGTATCTCTAGGCCTCATTGCAGCTATGACTAATTCTCGAAGATCGGGTGAGCATTCAAGGGTTGACTCTCCCAAAGAGGAAATTCTGCATACATAATAACTCGAACCCAAGACATTTAATTAAATTGTCTGAGTCATACCATTCAAGCTAACCGCGTTTGGTATTTTTAACTTGTCTTATAGTTGTGGTATATGAAAATTTGGTATCTAACTAAAAGTTTCAAAATATTTTGGGATTATAACGATAAAGTTTGTATCTCAAGATAAGAAAAAACATTATTGAGTTATTAAATACTACATTTATTTACAATTTTCCAATCCAAAGCTGAAAACACCATGGGGTTTTTATTTGGTGGGATATAATTAACTAATTAACTTCTATTCTTGTTGGTGAGCTGCATGGGATTTGGAATGGCATGAAGAGGTTATGTGCCCTCGGGATTAACAATGCTTGTTGTTATTCATACTCTCTTGAAGCTGTGAGATTGATTAGCAGGGATACCGATAGTGATCATTCGCTTTATCCTTTGATTCGTAACATTAAGGATATTTTGCGTAATCATCCGGGATTCCACTGGTTTCACATCCTTAGGGAGGATAATGGAGTGGCCGACTCACTAGCCAAGTGTGGTGCGAGGTCTGATGAGTTCTTCACTACCTGGGCATTTCCGCCAGATAAATCCCTGGCCCCTTCTTTCTGCCGATTTTGCAGGGACTCACTTCCCTCTGTTGTAGAGCCTCCTGAACTTGCTCCCCTTTTGATTTGTTTTTCGTTTCTCTTTTCCCCCCTTGCTGTAGAGTTTTGGTAGTTTTTCACTTTTGCCGACGCTTGGGCGTCATTGTTCACCAAAAAAAAATTCTACCATCCCATCCATGTTAGACTATAATCACACGACTAATAATATCGTATTTATGATTAATCATAACTCTAATCATAAAAATAAATATGAGATTAACTTGAATAAATTTTAGTTTGCAAATTTAATCCTTCAAAATAAAGACCCGAATAATAAAAATAAAAATCAATGGAGCTTGTATATACACTACAAAGAAAAATCGATTCCACCGACCGCACACACCGACCGACAGGACACGGGTCGGATTTACCGACCGGCCCACTGACCGCACACCGCGGTCAGTGAGAAAGAGCCGTTGGGGGGCCCCTGGTCTTGTGGCAACCAACGCACCGACCAAATTTATTTTGGTCGGTGAACCCGACCGCGACACCAACCAAATTTATCACTACAAGAAAAATAAAAAATACCGACCGAAATCACCGACCACCAGCGGGTCGGACTTACCAACCGCAACACCGACCGCACCTGGCGGTTGGTACTTTTTTTTCAATTTTTTTATTTGAATTATTTTAAAAAAAATAATCTACCGACCGAATTTGCGGTCTCTAAAAATTTTTTCATTTATTTTATAGTTTTATAAAATATTTTTTTGATTATTTTTAAAATTTAATTATTCTATATTTGAGCCCTTAATTAATTTATTTTTTATAATTTAATTATTTAAATATTTAATTATTTTATAATTTAATAGTTTATTGATTTTATAATTTTTTATTTTTTTATTTTATAATTTAATTCGAATTTATCTTAATTTTGAAATTATCTTATTATTTTATTTAAGTTTTTTATTTAATTAATTTTATTTTATATTTATTGTAATTAATGAATTTTTTATTTAATTAATATATTTTAGTTTTATTTTATATATTTTAAATACACATATATATGTATATATGTATTTATATAGGTTATATATAAAGCATTTCATAGAATGACATGAAACATGAGCTACACAGATGGAATGCGCGCGATGGAAGTTAGAGGAGCATCCGGGTTCGAGTCCTCTATTCTGCAAAACCTTTCAACATATTTGTGAAGGTATACTATATAGGACACGTGGCGGAAAATGATTTATGAGAGCTAGCCAAAGCTGTGCCGACCCTAAATGTGGTCGGTCCAGCAGTTGGTGCATTCTGCCGACCAAACGCCGGTCGGAAAACGGGTTGCCGCCCCTACCGACCACCCGCAGTTTGGTTGCTGCTCGGCGGCCGCCTACCGACCAATTACCGACCGACACATTCGGTCGGTGAGCCCGGAGACGACCCGTCACTTTGGCGACCGACCGGATTTTTCGGTCGCTGCAGGGAATTTTTCTTGTAGTGATAGGATGTGAAAATAGGCCCAAAATATTCCATTACCTGCACAAAAATTAGATGACTCCGTCCGTATTTTTCTCATTTTATATTCTTCTTTTCCCATTTTTAAAATTAAACAATAATATTATATAGATATTAAACAAGTTGAGTAAACTAAACGACGGGTGGATTTGACATAAACTACATATATATTTTTTAAATTTGTCAGCCATTTAAATTTGAAATTATTTTGTCTGCATGCAATCCAGTTTCTCCATTCTTCCAATCTTGCCAACCAAAGAAAAACAACTTGTACTTGTAGCCCTTCGGGTTTTGGCCATGTTTGGCAAATAAACTAAATATAGTTAGCTTATTCTAATTAATTTAAGATAAATTAATTTATTTTAAAATATAAAATAACTTAAAATAGTGTTCAATCAGCTCTTTTTAAAACCGTTGCAAAGAGTAGCATTTTGGAATTAGCTTATTCTAGGCAAAGAATTTGCCTCAAAACTGCCAAACAACTAATTTTAATTAATTTATTACTCAAATTACTTACATAATCAGTTAGCTAACAGCTAATTCCTAACCATGCCCTTAGTATCCGATATTCTTTAAATAAATATAAATTGGCCACATTAGAAAATAAATAGGAGTATATACTTCATATAGTAGGAATAATAAACCAAATGAAAATTAGAGAGGAATACAAGTCAAAAGGGACTTGGTTTGGTATATACCTCCACAATGAGAACCAAACAAATAAATCCAAGTGTGAGGATTATCCCCTAATACTTCTACATACCTCCCCCAATATCTGCTGTTTAAAATTTGACACATTATTGCATTTTAAAAAATATATACTATTAATTTTAAAAATAGTTAATTTTTTCCTTATGATTTATAAACAGTTTTTTCTTTGTCATGTATTTGTTGGGAAAAAAAATATCTAATTATGTTTGGTGGTAGTACTTTATTTGGTGGGCACACATATACTAGTACTTATAAATTGGAATAATCTACTACTACTATGATTTGAGGCCAATATTTTGTCACATCTTAAAATTGTACGGTCATATATTTAATAACAGGGACATGTTTGGTGAGACATCATTTTTGCTTGATGACTAGTGTTGAGGAGCCTAATGTTGGGAGTTACCCAATTTATTTTTCTAGAAAGTATTAATATATATATTTTTTCTATTTATCCTCGAAATTAAGGAGGGGAAACATCTCATAATTCATAAACAAATAAATAAATGGGATCGGAGTTGAGCAAATATATATATGTAAAGCATAAATATGAATTTAAGAACTATGTTTTGGACCGTTTTTATGGTCATCCTCTTTAATTTATTATTTGGCTTCGCCTTTGTCAATAAAGTAATCAAGCTGGACGAGAACTTGACAAAGTAATCAAGTACTCCCTCCGTTCCATTCCAAATGTCCTACTTACTATTTTTGGATGTCCCATTACAAATGTCTTCTTTCTATAAATAGAAATAATTTTCCCCTCCAACAACTATGTGGACCCCACCGTATACTCACAAACCAATTCTAACTTAATTCCCGTGCCCAACAGTAACAAGACACTTGGAGTGGGACGGAGGGAGTACAACCTAACAAATTACAATCTTATGATTGAGATTCGATTTTCCACCCAACCCCTATCTTTCTCATTTATCCCTTAATAATTTATGTGAAATAAGCTAGCTCACATTACCCAAAATGCGTCTAAAAAATTCCCAACCCAAAACTTTAAAGAGGTTGAAAGCTTAACTATAATGGTTACACTAAAGTACTAAACCCCCAGTTTTATTAATACATAGATAAATGTAATGTAAGTGTAGTTTAGCTTACAAGTGGGCCTCGGGCCTAATGGTAACCAAAAATAAGTTGGAACTTGGAAGTATTAAAAAATTGGTTTGATAAGATGCTGAATGAGTGACATTCAATCGGTTCTGGCTTTCTGATCCGATGAAGTGTGTGTACTGAATGTTAATGATGTGAGTGCTGAGTATTTAATGGTGTCTGGACTGCATAAAAATATTCAACACACATTCAGCATATACAATATATACAAAGCACGGGGGTTTGGGACTTACCCTAGCGGTCAAGTCCCCATTTTCCCAACCTATGGTTGGGAGTTCTATCCCCACCCGGCCCCCTATCCCTCTTCTTTATCCCTCTTTGTAATTTGTGTGGTTTGGGCTCCCACACACCTTTGCCGACGCATGAGTGTCACTGTTTACCCAAAAAAATATATACAAAGCACTAATTCAACACTTTAATATATAAACATCGTGAATTCAAATATCTACTGAGACATGCATGGACCCATTTATTTTTTTGATTTTGTCATGCAAAAGTCCCAAAATACAATCTATTCAAAACTTTATATATAGTATATATGTTTATAAATATTTATTAGTAAATGCTAAATGCTGGAAATTTAATAAATTGATAATTTCCACAGACATCAATAATTCAATATTCGACTATTATATTATTAGGCTTGTAATAGTTGAATTTTTTTTTTCAAAAAAAAAAATGAAGTAATGAACCAACACGTTACGTGGTTGACCTGACCAATTGAAATTTAAAATAGTCTCTACTGTTGGGATGAAGTAATACTTCATATTCTTACCATTGGGCACTACTTGCAAGTTGCGTGCTATAGAAAATAACAATACCATTATTGAAACAGAGTGAACAAAGCAATGATGTCAACTTCGTAAATTTTACTATTATTTAAAGTCGCTTTTTCCATGTCCTGTGTTTATATTAATAATACTATAAATCTCTATAATTATACTTACACTTAATTAAGCGATGCTATATAAGGTCAATAATGGATAGGAAAATTTCCTGAAAGGGGAGGGGTTTTCCTTAAATTTGGACAGCATCATTTTATTATTATGGCATGCAATAACATTAATATACTGTACTACTACTACAATTTATGCCCCGTCGCATCAATTTTTTCGATTACAATGTACGGGCATAGCATTCGCCTGGTGGCCTGTGTATTTTATTATTCCATTCATATTACGGTCTAATAAAGTTTTCACAATTTTAAGTTGGCGAATCAACAAATCTCACAAACCATCAATCGTAAATTGCGCTAGTAGTAATGATTGGGGTTGGCTTTTGTAGATGGATTAGCCATCCTAAATTTTGTATCTTTTTGTTAAATAATGACAAAACTAGGGGCGTAGGTATATGCATGTTTTGTTTGAGGAAAAGATTTTATTGCCATAATCACAACAGCATCCATAAAGCATTACAACTCTAGCAACTGGCAGAAGGTTAACTAGAAAAAAAAAAAAAAAAAAAAAAAAAAAAAAAAAAAGAGGCAGCATCACAACATGTCCAACAAGACAGCAACTCAACCGCAGCAGCCTTAATGAACCAGTAATAGCCTGAGCTCATTGGTTGCAGCCACGATGGAGATATCCAAAATATTGTAAGACAACATCAGCCTGATCTCATAGTAACATAACCAGCAGCCTTGAGGCTTCAAAATATTATTAGACAAGTGTTAACCAAGAAATTTTGTGAGGGAGAAACCTCTATTTTGATTGATGAGTACTGAAGGTTACAAGAGTTGCAGAATGAACTTACAAGAACTTGGAAAAACTTGAAGGAATTAAAGTGCGGAAATGAAGAAAGCTGTAAAAAATTGCAGAAAGTAAAAAATGAAATAGCAATTCTTTGGTTGAGTCTTGGATGCCCGCTTGAGATGCCACCACCCTGTATTTATAGGGAAGAAGACCAACACTCATCCTCTTGATGAAGCAGCTGCAACTGTAACGTTCCCGATATCTTCTCCTGAGATGATGCATGTCTTAATGGTGCGTGATTCTCTCCCAGACTACTAGCACTACCATGATCCATGGTGCCTGTTTTGAATGCACAAGATTCCTTATGCCTGATGCCGCCATTTGATTGTCTGTATAAGTCTCTTATGTCGCCAGCTTCTCACCACTACTTGGTTATCATCCGGATAAATCTTGAACTAGATGGCGGCTTCCAACCACTTGGTCATCATCTGGATAAATATTAAATTGGACTGGGCCTCTCGAAGGATTGGGCTAAGCTTAATGGGCCTTTTGGATTGGGCCCCTCGAAAATGGATTGGGCTAAATTCACTGGGTCTAATTCATTGGGCCTAAAATATTAGGGTTAACAGATGCCCCCCTCGCGCAATTTGTCTGATTAGCATTTTAAGACAAATCTGCGCGTTTGAATCATAAGTCTGGCCCATTAGGCCCATTCCAAAACCCTAACCCTAATCGGGTGCTGTCATCCCTGGGAGCGTCATCCGCGCATCTTGGCCGCAGATCAACTCCGTCAGCCGCCATCTAGGAGAGAATTGCCATCAAGAGAAAGCAACCATCGTCTTGGAGGCCGCCTGCCATCGTCCCGGCCGCCAGCTCTCGTCCCGGACCTGCCGCTATCGAGGCCTTCGAGTGCCGCCATGTCCTGAGGAGGCCGGCAACGAGGAGGGCCGCCAGCGAAGAGGAGCCGCCGCCATCTCTTCCCCAGGCGCCGCCAAGCTTGAACGGGAGGGTCGCCAACACATCTTCGGTCGCCATCAACCCAGCGCCGCCAACCGGGCCGCCAGACGCCAGTCCCAGCTCAACGCTGCCAACCATCGCTCGCCAGCGCCGCCAGCTCTCCAGCCGCCAGCATCGGGTCGAGCGCCGCCAGGATCCGGATCGCTGCCATCGAGTTCCCGAACGCCGCCATCTACTCGAGCGCCGCCAGCCGAGCACGGGCCGCCAGCCGCCAACCTGTTGAACGTCGCCAGCCGCCAACGTGTTGAGCGCCGCCAGCCACCAGCCGCCAACTCCTCTCCGGCCGCCAGCTCCAGGCCGCCATGTGCTCGGGATGTCTTCAGGCCGCCAGCTTCCTCTGTGCAGGCCGCCAGCACCAAGCCAGCAACTTCTGCCCAGGCTGCCAGTCTCTTCTCCGGCCGCCAGCTCCAGCTTCAGGCCGACATCTGCTCGGGATGTCTTCAGGCCGCCAGCTTCCTCTGTGCAGGCCGCCAGCACCAAGCTGCCAACCTCTTCTTCGGCCGCCAGCACCAGGCCTCCATCTTCATCTGCTGGGGATGCCACCTTGGGCCGCCAGCCACCACCTTCACCGGGACAGGCCGCCATTCCCTTGCCAGGCTTCGCTGCCTTGTCGTCTGGTGCCACGGCTTTTCAGGTTTGTTCGATCTCTTCGCCTGCTTGTATGTTCACTTTTTCATGCCGCGCCGCCACCTACGGGCCGCCATTAGTGTCTGCTCGCTTGTCGTGCCTTGGCCTCCAGCGTTCGATCGCTGCACACCCCTAGGCCGCCACCATCGTTCTTGGCCGCCATCTCATTTGCCCTGAGCCGCCGTTAGAGCTGCCCGAGCCGCCTTCAGATCCGCTCCCGGCCGCCATCAGCTCCGCCCTGGGACGCCATCTCAACCTGTTCCGGGGGCCGCCACTTGCTCCGGTTTCACGACTCACGTCCAAACCGCCATACCTCAGAGCTCGTCCGTACCTCGGAGCTCATGTGTCAGGGCGCCATCCTCAGTTAGGCTGCCGTCCTCATTTACCAACCATTCTGCCTCCAAGGCCGCTGTTGATGGCGTTCCAGGGCCACTATCCAGGGTTTTTACCACCCAAGGTTATTGCATAGGCCACCACTATTGGTTCGTCTTCCTCTTTATTATGTTTTAATTTCTCAAAACGAGTCTCGTGTGTACGTAGACGCTTCTCATCTTGTTCCTCCAGGAACTTTTCCAAGCGAGCCGCTTTCTCGGCCAGCCGGGCAAGATCAGTAGAATCCTGCATAATTAAATGCTCTTTCAATTTTGGCAACATGTTAGCCACTGCAATATTGGCTATCTCCCTATCAGGGACTGCCATTGTACATCGGCCCTTAATCTGCTGTAGTCGGTTAATAAAGGTGCTTGCCGCCTCATCGGCAAACTGTTTGACATTAGTAAGGTCTGCGAGACTCACCCGTGACAGTGGCGTATAGAACCTGTCATGGAATGCCCGTTCAAGATCGGCCCAGTTTTGAATTGAGTAAGGCCACAAGGATACAAACCATGCGAAGGCAGGTCCAGTGAGAGATGAACTGAACAACCTCAACTTCAGCCAGTCGTTGGCCGCCGCTTCACCACACTGAGCTGTGAATCTGCCCACATGTTCTATAGTGGACTTGCCATCATTCCCTGAGAAGGTGGTGAACTCGGGCATCTTGAAGCCCCTGGGGTACGGCTGCATGGTGTCTACCCAATCAGGGTATGGCTTCCTGTATATAGGCCGCTCCATCGGCCTTAGCTGAATCCCAAAATATTGTTGCATTACGTCTGCCAGCAACTCGGGCGAGACCGCCGGTGCCTGTGTACGAAGCATGGCGGCTGGAAGTGTTGCAGGTGTCGCAGCCACTCCACATAGTTGTGGCACCTGCCCCCCCAGCGTTGGCGGCATCGGACTAGGGTTCGGTGGGGGAGCCGCTACTGGCATGGCGGCTGTGGGAGGCGTATGATGTGTCAAAGCCACTCCATATGGCTCTGGTGCCTGCCTCCCTTGCGCCGGCGACATCCAACTAGGGTTCGGTACGGGCGCTGGTACAGGCATAGCAGATGTGGGAGTCATGGAAGGTGTCAAAGCCACTTCATATGGTTGTGGTGTCTGCCCCCTTTCCGTCGGCGGCATCCAACTAGGGTTTAGGGGCACCGCCGTCGCTTGGCGTCGTGTCATGCCGGATGCATCGGGGATTGTCGTACAGCCTGGTATAGCGCTGGCCGCCATCAAGCAGCTTGATGAAGCATACATCGGCACGGGAGGTGCCGCATGACCGAAGTTCGGCATGCTAGGTGCCGCAGGAGTGAAAGCATAGGTGGCCTGATATGGGAATGGGGGCAAATTGGCCAGGCCTCCGGACTCCGGGAATGGCGGCTGGCCAAGTGTGGTTCCCCAACTCCGCTGTGGGCCGCCAGACGGCCCTAGACATGGCGGCACAATAGTGCCATTTGCTGGAGCAGATCCATCTTGTTGAGTACACAAGGATCCACATATTTTGTCAATTTGGTCGGCCATGGCAGGCCGCAACACATCCATTAGGTGCCTTGTGAGTAAAGGCATGAATTCGGCCATCGATTCAGTCATCGATAGCCGCATTTGCTCAGATAGGGTAGGGATTTGCATTGTTCCCTGTTGTGGTTGAGAAGTGTTCGCCGTATTATCGGCGTTCTCAGAGGATGTTCTAACCCATGTGTTCTCTTGTAGCGACATTTCTTCGAATTTTTGAGTCAAGTCCCTTACTACTCGTCCAGATCTAAGTAGCATACACTCCTAAGCGGATATGATCTCAATCTCGTGTCCCACTGGGCGTGCCAATTTGTTAACCAAGAAATTTTGTGAGGGAGAAACCTCTATTTTGATTGATGAGTACTGAAGGTTACAAGAGTTGCAGAATGAACTTACAAGAACTTGGAAAAACTTGAAGGAATTAAAGTGCGGAAATGAAGAAAGCTGTAAAAAATTGCAGAAAGTAAAAAATGAAATAGCAATTCTTTGGTTGAGTCTTGGATGCCCGCTTGAGATGCCACCGCCCTGTATTTATAGGGAAGAAGACCAACACTCATCCTCTTGATGGAGCAGCTGCAACTGTAACGTTCCCGAGATCTTCTCCTGAGATGATGCCTATCTTAATGGTGCATGATTCTCTCCCAGACTACTAGCGCTGCCATGATCCATGGTGCCTGTTTTGAATGCACAAGATTCCTTATGCCTGATGCCGCCATTTGATTGTCTGTATAAGTCTCTTATGTCGCCAGCTTCTCACCACTACTTGGTCATCATCCGGATAAATCTTGAACTAGATGGCGGCTTCCAACCACTTGGTCATCATCTGGATAAATATTAAATTGGACTGGGCCTCTCGAAGGATTGGGCTAAGCTTAATGGGCCTTTTGGATTGGGCCCCTCGAAAATGGATTGGGCTAAATTCACTGGGCCTAATTCATTGGGCCTAAAATATTATGGTTAACAACAACAGAAACGAACAGCGCCAACCGAGGACACCGAAAGTATTAGCGCCAACCGAGAGGAAACTTGTCACATAAAAACTTTCAAGTCTCAGAACCTCTATGCTCCCAAAAACTTTCAGGACCACCCAGCCATACTACCCATACCATTCTTCCAACCTGCCTGCTCCCTGAGCACCTTTCCTCGCCCAGAAGTCAGCCATCGAATTTCGCTCTCTGAATACATGTTCCACCTTCACCAAGCCTGAATGCCTCAGAATAATCAGAATTGGTGCCATCAGTTTATGAAATCTCCAGGGAACAGATCCTGGATCCCGAAGCCATTTTACGACATTTACTGAATCACACTCGAGAACCACCTTGGGGAGGGGAAAACCTTGATCGTGCACCAACACTTTACATATTCTGCTCATAGCCGTTATTTCAGCCTCGTTAGAGTCCATGCACCCCACATGATCGGATAGGATAAATATCACCTTCCCCATCTCATCCCTAATTGCTCCCCCAATACCGGCCGGACCCGGATTACCTAACGAGGATCCATCGGTGTTTATTTTCCACCATCCCATACTTGGGCATTCCCACTCAAGACCACTCCTTGGAACCTTACTACCCCCTGCCTTGCCGACACCACCCCAGCAGGGAAGTTTTCCTCCAAACTTCCAATTCCCGCACCCCCAATATTTGACAGCGCCGTTGCCCATAAACCTACCCTCCACCGAATAGTATCTAGTGCCATCTCCACATTGATTGCCCTCCCTTTGAATACCATCCCATTTCTCAGTTCCCATATCGACCACACTATCGCCACCCCAGTCATCCACCATACTTCACAATACCCCCTTTGCATCTTCAAACTCAGCCACCATTCCAACAAATTAACAATCTTTTCCGGGATACTCCACTGCACTCCAAACCATGAAACCCCTTTGTACCACAGCTTTTTTGCTACATTGCATCTACAAAATAAATGATCAATTGATTCCACCTCCCCTCCACAACATGGGCACATCGCATTTTCAGGCTGTATACAATTTCGTTTCACCAACATTTCCCGAACTGGAATAGCCTCGACAAGCACTTTCCACAACAATAACTTACATTTCATTGGGCTTTTTATCCTCCAAAGACGCCTCCACAACCACTTTTTCTCCCCCACCTCCCTATCCTCAGAGGCTGACCAGCAAGAGTTCGTGGAATAGCAGCCATTTGAGCTTCCTGTCCAATCTACTTTATCATCAACATAGCGGCAAATATGGTTCCTGTTCAGCACCCTCAACAACCCTTCCCATATTCCTACCTCCCAGTCGAACAGCGGCCGCCTAAGATTTATGCTCCACACCCATTCGAACCCTTCCCAATTACCAAATTCATTGATCATCCCGGTTTTGTTTTCCGACAGCGCAAAAATCCTAGGAAATAATTCCCTTATAGGCCGACCTTCATCTGTCCAAACATCCCTCCAGAAACTCACCCTTTCCCCATTCCCAACTTGGATTTTAAAGCAGTTCATGTGTCCCTCCGCCTCCTTATCTTCCCAGGCATTGCTAATTTTTCCCCAAAGGGATCTCCCAAACCTTGGCTCCGGCACTAACGTACTTCTTCCATTATAATACTTTGCAACAATAACTGATTTCCATAATGTCGACTCTTTACTGAACCGTCATCTCCACTTGGTTAATAAGGCATTGTTAACATTCACAATCCCTGGAACATGAAGCCCACCCTCCTCCTTATGCTTATTAATCCGCCCCCAGCTCACTCCATGAATCTTCCTTACTCCTCCCCACTCTCCCCAAAAAAATCTTCTTTTCATCCTCTCCAATCTGTCCGCCACAGACTTGGGGACCTTAAAAATCGATAAAAAGTTTAGGGGTAAACTATTTAACACAGATCTAATAAGGCATAATCTCCCGGCTTGAGAAAGCATTCTCCCCATCCAACCCGCAAGCCTATTCTCCACCTTATCCAATACCGGTTGCCATAAGGATACCCCATTGATGCGCCCTCCTATAGGGATGCCTAAATATTTCATAGGCCAACAACCTACTTCACACCCCAGGATGGCAGCGGCCTCCCCTTCTAGTTCCGCCGAGCAATTGATCCCTTTTAAACTGCATTTCCCATAATTAATTCGCAAACCAGTAGCTAGTGTCAAACACGTAAGGATCCTTTTAACAATGGCCACCTGTTGAATGTCTCCTCTACAAAATAGAATTGTATCATCCGCGAATTGAAGATGTGTAATCTCCGGCCCATTCCCTCCTGCTACCAACCCCTTAATAATCCCCATCTCGGACGCATTCACCATCAGCCTGTTCAATACCTCCGCTACCAAAACGAACAGATATGGGGATAATGGATCCCCTTGGCGCAATCCTTTTTCCAATTTGAAAAATCCGGTTGGTGATCCATTCATAAGAACCGCGGCCGATGCAGATGAGATACATTCCTTTATCCACCCATTCCATAATTCACCAAAACCCATGGCCTCCAACACCCGGTGCAACGCCTCCCATGAGATGTTATCATATGCCTTCGCAAAATCTAACTTGATTACAAAACCCTGCCTACCCGCAACCTGAGTTGACTGAATAAGTTCTGCTGCCACTAGCACTCCGTCAAGGATTTGTCGTCCTTTGACAAATGGCATTTGTGTCTCACCGACCAAACTTCCCAGAACAGGTTGCATTCGCATGGAGAGGACCTTAGCCACCACCTTATAGATACTACCCACTAACGAAATAGGCCGGAAATCCCCGAATCCCGATGGATGTGCAACCTTCGGAATTAGAGAAATAAAGGATCCTCCCACCTCTCTAGGAAATTTCCCTCCAATTTCCAGCCCTCTAAATATTTCCATTAAGTCATCCTTGACTGTGCCCCAAAATTTTTTAAAGAACTCGATACTGAACCCATCCGGCCCCGGTGCCTTATTCCCACCACAACAATCAATAGCCGTTTTAACCTCCTCCACCGAAAACTCCCTCGACATCCATAACCTATCCTCCATTCCCACTATTGCCAGTCCTATATTAGAAACCTGGAATATCTCACTCTCATCTTTGGAGAAGGCATTTTTGAAATGTGCGAATGCCAATTCCTTTACCTTACTCGGATCTTCCACAGTCTCACCGTTCACCGTCACAGCCCCAATGTAATTCCTCCGCCTTTTAAAGTTGGCCATTGCATGAAAAAAGCGGGTGTTTTGGTCCCCCTCCTTGATCCACCGAACCCTCGATTTTTTATGCCATCTCCGCTCTTCGGCCATCAACACAGTTTTCAATTCCTTTTTTTTTTGTCCAGCCACATCTTCCTCGTATCCTCCCCCACCTCGCCTCCCTGAAAGCCATCTTCAATAGCCTTAATATCCTCACTAAGCCCCTCAATTCTTTTATCCATTCCTGTAGCCCCGTACCCTCCCCATTCCCTGGTCCTGTTTTTCAGCGCCCTCAGCTTCCCAACAAGCTTGAAGCCCCGAACTGACTCCCAACCCCCCCAAACCTCCCTCACTAAATCATCGAACTCCTTCTCTTCCATCCAATAGTTATAGAATTTGAAATGCTTGGGCCCCCAAGACTGTTCGCCAATCTCCAAACTCACGGGATAGTGATCCGATAGGACCGACTCACATCTCTTCTGTATAATGTCTCCCGATGTATACAATCAATTTGACGATAGCAGGAATCTATCTAACCTACTCCTCACTCTCCCCCCTCTCCCTATCCAGGTGAACTCTCCTCCTTCCATTGGCAAATCTACCACCCCCAATTGATTAGTGAACTCTCTAAACTCCCTCATCGACCCCCCGTCCTCGGATGCTCCCACTCTTTCGCTGGTACTTACAACCGCATTAAAATCCCCTGTCAGACACCACAATTCTCCATTATTGAGATTGAACTTGTTTGCCAGTATCTGCCAAAACGACGCTTTCTCCCGCCTGTCATTCGGAGCATGAATACAAACAATATTCATGTCCTCCCGAACCCCCCTCACCCTGCCCTTCACCCATATGAAGTGGTGATCTTGCTGGACAGCATAGAAGTCACTTCTACTTGCATCCCACACAATCAATAGACCCCCAGCAGTCCCCAAAGCCGATTGGAAACAAAACCCGTATATTCGGCATATAACCAATCTTGGAACTCCATTAGGGTTTCCAATCCTAGCATCTCTATCACTGCCGCCCTCCTCAGTCGCCATTCATTACTTTCCAGCACCTCCAATTCCACCACCTTATTACGTCCAGTAGGTATATGCATGTTATTGGGGGGCCATTGCTCCCGAAAATTTTGAGATTTAAACAAGATTGTAATGTTTAAAGAAAATGTTTGGTTGGACAGTCTATAAGTTGGGAGTCGGGTGCTTGACCAATATGGTAAGTCCTCATTCCCTAATGTTTAAAGATTTTTTTTTTGATGACGTTTAAAGAAAATTATATATTGAATTAATTGTGTTAAAAAAAAACTTGAAAATCTTTTGGGGCCTCCCAAATTTTGGGATTAAATTTGTGTGTATATTTTAACTGCCATAAATACAAAAGTTGAGGATATTTTCTATCTTAGAAAAATTATACTACTACCTTAATTATCTTGCTTTATTTTTCTAAAAACTAAAATTTCAATTCCTAATAATCTATGTGGGTAGCTTCTAATTGTAGATTTTTTCAGCAATTTATAGCTAAAGCATTTAAAAGCTACTATAAAGAACATGTCTATTATTTTGATATAAAATCTAAAGTTTTTCAAAACTTTCAAAATTTGCTTAAAAAACAAACCCATATTCATACTTTCTCTTTGTGTCTTTGTGTTTTTCACTTTTATGCGATTATCTATTCCACTATGAGTATGTTTGGATGTTAGCATATTAGGTAGCATATAGCGGATTAGAAGAGCATATTCTCTCACAATTCTCTCTCCGAATCTGCTATCTGCTAGTGGATCCGCTGACTTCCAAACGTCCTCTATATGTCATTCATTGCCTGACTACCACACAAGCACAACTACAAGTAAGTTGTCCCAATTCCACTTAATTATTTTATATTTTATTAATTTAAGTTTATTTTTGTATAAAACCCTTATACACGCCTGATTAATATTTAATGCAAATCAATTATATTGCGATTGATCTGTGTATAAAAAAAATGCCTTAAAATAAATTTTCATACAGCACCCCATTTTCAATATATCACTTCATGTAAAAACTCAAGGTTCAAAATTTAAATAATTACTATGAAACAAAATTGTAAGGAAACAAGTGAATTTTATATTTGTAGAGGCAACGCTGCTAAGATTATTCTTTCAAAAAGAAAATTATTCAAGTAATAGTACTTCATTTTCCACCTTCAATAGTAATTAGTTAATTCGTTAAATTGACCATTTGATCAAAACAAAAACATCTCGGCTCCACGAAAAAAAAAAAAACAAAAACAAAAACATCTGATGAACTGTTGTCAGAAAGTACAGATAGGCTGCTAACTAATTTTCTTTCTTTCTTTCTTTTTTTTTTCCCTCCAATGAAAAGGACAGATTATTAAAAATGGGCCAATAACCAGTTCGTGGGTGTAGATTTTATGCCACAGCCCCACAGCTAATGGCGCGTTACTTACACGCTCTTCGCTGTTGCATTAATTAATAGAGGTAGAAATATACTCCCGTCCCATTTAACTTGTCTTGTTTCACTTTTGCACACAATCCAATGCACTTTTTCAACTGTTAATATCTCAAAACATGTTCAATGAAAAATTATGCAAAATATATATTATAAAACTACATGATCATACGATTCTAACAAGACCCAACTTGACTATTTTTCTCTAAATATATATTTAAAATAAAATTGAGTCAAAGCTGAACAATGAACAGTGTAAAAAAGTAAAACAGAACAAGTGTGGTGGGACGGAGGAGTAACTATAATTATAATTATGTTTATTAGTGATTGACGTACTGTAAGAAATACTCAAGTGGTGGTAATAATGCAGCAGTAGGTTGGTGAAGTTTTGACGGCAACCACGTTGTGTCACGCTTTGCGGCCTGGCGTAATACGCCAACTCCAGTGAGTTAACTCCCTCCAACTGCTAATTTATTATTCCCATGCTAATTACATTTACGGGAAAATATACTTGTATTATTCCCATGCTAATATAATTATTAAAGAAAATAAATGGTTTTTCGACTAATAAAGCATGTAATTAATTAAGACAAATACTCTCTCCCTTCCATCTTAGTTGTCTCTTCGAGGCTCAATTTTAATAACTAATAGTATATGCATTAATTAACTCATAAATTTTTGTTTTTACCCTTCAACTAAACTATTTTGTAATAAATGTCAAGAAATAACATTTATGTAACGTAAAGGGCAATATAGTAAAAACATAACATAACTACCTAAAACTACATAAAAATGACAACTATTATTGATCACATTTTCATCTCTAAAAAGATTACTTCCTCTGTCTCGTATTGATTCTTACATTTCCTATACTATTCACATATATATTTTCACTTAAAGTTTTATTTTAATTATACTAGTTAAAATATAGCAAAGTGTAATCTTATTAGATTCGTCTCATCGTCTAGTTTTTAAATATGGAACTTTTAGAATTTTTAATTGTACCGAACTTGAGTTATTTATGATTTAAAATGTGCATTGGACTGCGTGAAAAATTAGGGCCGTAAACAACATTATGAGACCGATATTTTGGAACGGATGGAGTATTATCTATTCAATACCCACCAGATTCTTAATCTTGGGTCAAATATAGTTTATAGATAACCGATATATATATATAAAAAAGTCAAATATTAAAATTATTCATATTTGATAATTAAGTCAAATATTAATAATTCATACATCAACAAATTAAAATACGTTTTTTTTTTTTGCTGAACATACTATATAGATTAGGAAATATCCCTTCGGTTTAAAATTTTTTTTAACATTCATTGTTTTTACGTAATTCAATACACATTTTAAAGAGTAATATCTCAAATTTTATAAAAGAAAAAATTAAAAAAATTTAATATTCTAAAAGTATGTGATTAGACGAATATGACATAATCCCACTTGACTATATTTTATCTTATATTACTATGTTAAAATGACGAAATAAAGTAATTAAATAAATAGTTGATACTATGCCAATGTTGTATTATTTAAATACGGAGAAAGTAGATGACATGAGTATATGACAGGGTTAAAACACATAATAATATCCTTTTCACGTTAATAAATATAGATACATATATGTGCATAAAATACTTATAATTAACCCAATTATATTATGGAGGTGGACAACGAATCTTATTAGTTATTACCACAATATTTAAAAATTAAATTCAAAGTTAGGAATCATTTCCATGCTTAAGTATTCTCTAAGTACAACATTTTTTTAAAAAAAAAATGGAAATCAGCATGTGATATAAAAGGAAATTGGTCCATATCGCTACAGCGTTTCTCCAAATAGTCTTGTCCTGTTGTGAAGAAGCTTCTTCAGTTCTTCTCCTTCCACAGCAGGCCACGGGACCCCAACTCCCCCGCAGCTTCCCTCCCGTTTCGCCCCAACTCCCACCAATTTTCACTTCCCCTTTCCCCCAATCCTGTCTCAACCCTAATTCCAATTCTTGAAAATTCACCCCTTCAAAATTACACGAGAATAGAAGAAGAGATTAACTTCAGGAAAAACAAAAATTGAAACTTTGTATTCAATGAGGAGAGTTTTGACTGGTTCTTTGAACCAATGCGCGTGTGTGCGCAGACAGCGCAAATTCGGATCCAAACTTTGGTAGAAAGTCAAGCCATCAGATACAAGTCAATGTTCAAACCCTTTGTGCCCGAGTTCCCTCATTTCTCGAACTATTACTCTACACTTTCTCATTTCCCATTCCTCATCTTCCCCCCCACACTTTCTTACTCTTCAATTCTCCTCCCAAGTCCCCTCTCCTTCTGGAAGAGAGAAATTTATTCGCCCATCCGTATAGAAATTATCCATTCTGTACATAGATATATAGATATATAAATAAGCCAACCAGTTGTCTGTTAAGTACTTACTTTTTTCTCTATTTCTCTCATAAACTACATTTGTGTCTGCAAGATTGAATCTTTTCAGGGATTTTGGAGGTGGGAGTTTGTTTTCAGTTTTTATTCTTTAATTTTTTATTTTTTTTTTTTTTTAAAAATTTGTGCTTCTGAGGAAGAAAGAAAGCAAGGCCTAGATTGCTGTCTGCTTTTTGAAAACCTTAAACCAAAAATGAAGACTGGAAGAAGAAGAAGAAAACTGCATTTAGGCAAGATCTATTCATTCAAATGTGGTGGCGGTTTCAAAGAAGACCATTCACAGATTGGGGGGCCAGGGTTCTCCCGAGTGGTTAATTGCAATGAGCCTGACAGTGAAGACACCGGTTTGAGACAATATGCCACCAATTATGTCAGGACGACAAAGTACACGGTCGCAACCTTCTTGCCCAAGTCCCTGTTTGAGCAGTTCAGAAGAGTCGCGAATTTTTACTTCCTGGTCACTGCCATCCTTTCTTTCACTGATCTTGCTCCGTATTCTGCTACCAGTGCTATCATCCCCCTGGTCTTTGTTATTGGAGTCACCATGGTGAAAGAGGGCATTGAAGATTGGCAGAGAAAACAACAGGTGAGATTACTTATTTGTTTGTACTCATTTTGAATAAAGATTGTTGATTCTGACGTTTTCCTGTTTGGAAGTCATTAGAAATTCTTCATTTGATCAAATTATGAATGGCAGTGAGGTTTGATCAATGATGAGATGGTTTTGAACTGTTAGAATTGAACATTTGTTGCTCAATCTTGTTTATGTTTATTTAAGCTTGCCAAATGTTGTCTTTCTCAGGACATTGAGATGAACAACAGAATGGTGGAGGTGCACCAAGGCGAAGGCGTATTCAGGGCGACCGAATGGAAAAATCTTAAAGTAGGAAGCATAGTAAAGGTGAAGAAGGACGAATTCTTCCCGGCCGATTTAGTCCTCCTTTCTTCTAGCTATGAAGACGCCGTCTGCTACGTCGAGACAATGAACCTAGACGGCGAGACAAACTTGAAGCTAAAACAGGCGCTGGAAGTAACATCCTACATAAACGAAGAGCACGAGCTCAGCGATTTCAGGGCCGTCGTCAAATGCGAAGATCCCAATGCTAACTTGTACACATTCATCGGCAGCATGGAGTTTCGCGACGAACAGTTCGCCCTCTCCCCTCAGCAGCTTCTTCTTCGCGACTCTAAGCTTCGGAACACGGACCATATATACGGCGCTGTCATCTTCACCGGCCACGACACGAAAGTCATTCAGAACTCGACCGATCCGCCCTCCAAGAGGAGCAATATCGAGAAGAAGATGGACAGGATCATCTACTTTTTGTTCGGTGTTCTGTTCTTGGTAGCTTTCATTGGATCGGTTTACTTTGGTATCGTAACGAGGGAGGATTCGGACAATGGACACAAGAGGTGGTATCTCAAGCCGGATAGTGCAGACATCTTCTTCGATCCTCACAGGGCGCCAGTGGCAGCCATATACCATTTCCTGACCGCCCTTTTGCTCTACAGCTACTTGATCCCGATTTCCTTGTACGTCTCGATAGAAATTGTTAAGATTCTTCAGAGCGTTTTCATCAATCAGGACATTCATATGTATCACGAGGAAACGGACAAGCCAGCGCATGCGCGGACTTCTAATTTGAATGAGGAGCTCGGACAAGTGAACACGATCCTTTCGGACAAGACAGGCACCCTGACTTGTAACTCAATGGAGTTCATCAAGTGCTCGGTGGCTGGTGTGGCATACGGACACGGTGTCACGGAGGTTGAGCGTGCTATGGCGAAGAAGAACGGATCGCCATTGTTGGTTACAGGGAAGGAAATGCGAGATCAGGTGGCGAAAAAGGGATCACTGATCAAAGGCTTCAACTTTGATGATGAAAGGATCATGAATGGGGGCTGGGCGAAGGAATCGAACGCGGACATCATTCAGAAGTTCTTTCGGCTGCTGTCGGTCTGCCATACGGCTATTCCTGATGTTAATGAAACGACGGGAAATGTTACGTACGAAGCGGAGTCCCCCGACGAGGCTGCATTCGTCGTTGCAGCTCGTGAAGTTGGGTTTGAATTCTTCAAAAGATCGCAAACGAGTGTTTCTGTAACCGAATTGGATCCTGTCTCCCGAAAGAGAATTGAACGGTGAGTATATCGATGTAGGCTCGTTTAGTTTCTTCATTCTTACAATGATTTTGGATTGAGCAATTTGTCATAACTTTCTATGTTTATGCTAAAATGCAGATCATACAAGCTTTTGAATGTGTTGGAGTTTAACAGCACAAGAAAGCGAATGTCGGTTATAGTTAGAGACGGAGGAGGAAAAATACTGCTTCTTTGCAAAGGCGCGGACAGGTTTGTCTTTTTCGTTTGTTCTAACTTTTAGCCATAGAATTTGCGGTTTGGTTTGTTCATTGATGTTCTTTTATTATGGTCTATACAGTGTAATGTTCGAGAGGCTTTCTAAAAACGGATGCATTTACGAGGATCAAACGAAAGAACATGTGAATGAATATGCTGATGCCGGCTTGAGGACGTTGATACTTGCTTATCGGGAGCTCACCGAAGTGGAGTACGAAAAGTTCAATGTGAAGTTCTTGCAGGCTACGACCGCGGTCAGTGCTGATCGCGAGGATCTGCTGGATGAAGTGTCGGAAGAAGTTGAAAAGGACTTGATCCTACTCGGCGCGACTGCTGTTGAGGATAAGCTCCAACAAGGGGTGAGTTAGTTGTGATGAAATTTTGCAAAAGTTTTTTTGTGTTCCCATTCTTGATGATAAAACTTATTTATTGTGTCTGTGTTCTTTTGATTGAATCGATCAGGTTCCCGAATGCATCGACAAACTCGCACAAGCTGGGATCAAAATATGGGTTTTGACAGGGGACAAGATGGAAACTGCTATTAACATTGGGTATGTGCATTCTCACCTACATTTTTTCTTGCAAATTAGAATGAGTCCTTTTCGTGCCATAACCTGACTGTAAGAATTGTTATTGCAGGTACGCGTGCAGCTTATTAAGACAGGGAATGAAGCAAATTATTGTAACCTTGGATCAGCCAGAGATCAGAGTTCTTGAGAAAGGCGACGACAAGGCTGCCATTGCTAAGGTTAGTTTAAAAAATTGCTTCTTTTTTTTTTTTCTCCTGGAAAACCATTCTCTTTGGCGTTTAGATCGAAAATTAAGAGCTGACAGAGTTGCTCTGCATTGTCTTTTATCATCATCAGGCGTCGAAGCAAAGTGTTCTTCGACAGATAACCGAAGGAAAGGCGCAGGTCTCCAAACTGAACGCGGAGGTGTTTGCATTGATCATCGATGGGAAATCTCTCGCGTACGCTCTGGAACACGATGTCAAGAAGTCGTTTCTCGAACTCGCTGTCGGCTGCGCTTCCGTCATCTGCTGTCGCTCGTCTCCCAAACAGAAGGCGTTGGTGACGAGGCTCGTCAAGGAAGGAACGAAGAAGACGACCCTAGCAATCGGCGATGGAGCCAACGATGTAGGAATGCTGCAGGAAGCCGACATTGGGATCGGAATCAGCGGCGTCGAAGGAATGCAGGCGGTTATGTCAAGCGACGTCGCCATCGCCCAATTCCGATTCCTGGAGCGCCTGCTTTTGGTCCACGGACACTGGTGCTACCGTAGAATATCCACGATGATCTGCTACTTCTTCTACAAGAACATCGCCTTCGGCTTCACCCTGTTCTTCTACGAAGCCTACGCCTCCTTCTCCGGCCAGCCCGCGTACAACGACTGGTTCCTGTCTCTCTACAACGTGTTCTTCACCGCACTGCCCGTGATCGCCCTCGGCGTGTTCGACCAGGACGTATCCGCCCGGTACTGCCTGAAATTCCCGATTCTTTACCAGGAAGGCGTGCAGAACGTCCTGTTCAGCTGGCGTCGGATCATCGGATGGATGATGAACGGCGTCGTGGCTTCCGTGATCGTCTTCTTCTTCTGCACGCGCGCTTTAAATCCGCAGGCGTTAGACAGCGACGGCAGGGTGACGGATTTCCAAATCCTGGGGCCGACGATGTACACGTGCGTCGTGTGGATTGTGAACTGCCAGATTGCGCTGGCTATCAGCTACTTCACGTTGATCCAGCACGTTTTCATTTGGGGGAGTATTGCCCTGTGGTACGTGTTTCTGCTGGCGTACGGCGCCATTCCAGCGTCGATCTCCACGACCGCCTACGAGGTGTTTGTGGAATCGCTGGCGCCGGCGCCGGCGTTCTACGTGGTGACGCTTGTGGTGACGGTGTCGGCCCTGGTGCCGTACTACGTGTACAAGACGATTCAGATGAGGTTCTTCCCGATGTACCATGGGATGATCCAGTGGATGAGGCACGAGGGGTGGTCCGAGGATCCTGAGTACTGCAATGTCGTGAGACAGCGGTCGATCAGGAGGACGACGGTCGGGTTCACTGCACGATCCATGGCGAGGACGAACCCTCTCGAGGCATAGAAAGTTGTGAAGCCTTGCATTTTTTGAAGGTGTTTTACAAGGCTTTTGTGTACAGAAAGTTGTGCATTTTGGTGTTTTCGTGTTTGTGTGTTGGTAAAGCCACCTTTTGTAATTTTTTTGGTAAAATAGAGCAAATAAATAAATAGTAATATAAATGTATTCATTCTTTTTTAATTTATGAATAATGTGCAATATTGCTTTTCGTTACGGACTAGTTTCCATTTAGTTGAATGCATATTTTAAACCATTAAATTAATAACTCAACTGCTATAAGTTAAAATACTAAAAGTTCGATATTTAAAAATGAGACGAATCTAATAAGATTTTAATTTATATAACTATGATAAAATTTTAAGTGAAAATTTGTTTGAATAATACTCCTAAGTCCTAACACATTACCAAATGTCAAATTACATAACTAGATGGAGGTAATACAACAAATGAATTTCAGGTTCATTTCATAGTAAACAAAGCAGCATAAGAAACAGGACTTTTCATTGTCTCTCATCCAGACAGGTTACTCTCCAACCTCCTCCCAATCGGCCCTCTGAAACCACAGATCCCGCCATTTACGATTTGTGGAGGACCGATAAGGTGCTCAAGGGCTGGATTTTGGGTACAATTTCGGACCCCGGATTGTTGGTTACGGCGGCCAAGCTTGCTACTGTTAGAGAGGTTTGCTTGTATTTGGAAGAAAGATTCCGAAACAAAGGTACACACTACAGTCTACATAAAGTTCCTCCTTTTACTGAATTCTTCCCTGGTAGTTGAATTTCATGTGCCGTTGACCCGCCGTTTCCCTTCCTTGCTGCCAATTTCGGGAAATATAGTATACAGTTCATATAAAGAATTGGGATTTTTGATAGAATACTAAAGAGGTTACTGCTGAAAAGATGTCTGCGGACTCCGCTGGTGCTTCTCTGCCTCCCTTGTGCCCTACTTCTCCTCCGGCGGCCGTTCCTGAGGCGGCTCCGACTAAAAAACCATCTTTTCGGGATATTGCAACCCCCCGCTCCTCTCCCTTTGATCTGCCCGCTGCTTCCAACGTCCCGTTGAGTGAACTGGTTTCTTTTGACTTGGTTGATGATAATCCTTTACTTCCGAGAATACAGATTCAGGATGCCGCGATCCAGCGGCTTAGCCTCCCTTTTATGGATGCGTTGGTGGTTCGGATATTCGGTAAAAGGATTAGCCATGCTGTGATGTTGGACAGGCTGATAGCGCTATGGAAACCGAAGGGCCATATGCATCTTGTTGATGCCGAAAGAGGTTATTTTATTGTGAAGTTTGCTTCGGCGGAGGATCGGCGCCATGCTCTCTTTGATGGGCCCTGGTCCGTCTTTGATCATCTGCTGGCCGTAGCGCCTTGGTCAAAAGATACGCATGCTACTGCCGGCAAGATTACGAAGACGTCGGTGTGGGTTCGATTTCCGGATCTGGACCCAATTTATTATGAAGAAGAGATGATGCTACTTATTGCTAGCATGGTTGGTCGTCCGTTGCGCGTGGATATTAACACCAAAGATTTGAAACGGGGACGCTTTGCGCGCGTATGTGTGGAAATCGACCTCAAGAAGCCGGTCATTGGCCGTGTCATGGTTAATTCTACGTGGCAGAATGTGGCCTATGAAGGCCTGCACCATATATGCACGACGTGCGGTCGTTTTAGATTCTCCCTTGGTGCATGTGAACACCATGATCACAATCCTGCCATGGAGAAGGAGAGGTCGGAGGATTCGCCGGCCGAGTTTGCCAACCAGGGACAAGATTCTTCGGGGGAGGGACATGATTCGCCAAATCAGGAAACAGATTACTTACCAAATAGGGAGGATTCGGTGGTTGATATCCCTATACCGATGGATACGGGAGGCGCTGCAGTTTTAGAAGGTAATCAAGTGGCTCCAAACCCTAAGGAAACTAGGGTTTCTAACTTCACCTCTAACGCGGATGACAATGGCCCAATCCAAACCCATGGGGATTGGATTATGGTAACTAGGCCCCCTCGTCCTCCACGGCGGAAAGGGTCGGACAGGTTGACTTTGGGACAGGGTAACAACCCGGTACACAGACCCGACAACTTACTACAAAGATCGGGTCAGCGACGGGTGGTGCAGCCTGGCATAGCTATGGTCGGTAAAGGGAAAAGCGTGGCTGTGGAGAGCAATGATGAAGGTTTTGGGGATCCGCAGGAGGCGCGTCGATCAGCTAAAAGCAAACGAGCCCGTCGAACGCTGGAGATTGGTCAGAACTCAACTTCTGCCACCTCGGCCCAGCATAACTCATTCTTGGCGTTGACTTGGCATGAGAATGATCAGGATGGTGATGGGAATGGCGTTGGGGATCAGGATCTTCTTGATGTTGTTTCCCAATGATTGAGTTCCGAGAATTTACTGTGCTTGCATGGAACGTACGTGGCGCCATGCATGTTAATACACAACGCCACATTAAGGATGTTTTACGATTGAATAGACCTTCGGTGTTTATCCTAATGGAACCAAGGGGATTATTTGAGAGACTTCGTGTATTCTTCTACAGACTGGAGTACGAAGCATTATATATTTCTGATGCGGTGGGTCAAGCGGGAGGCTTCTGGATTTTAAACCGGCTTGGGACTCCATATACATTCAGTCGCCTCGGGTGCTTTAACAGGTTGGCTACGATCAATGTGCAGCGGGGACAGGCGTCTTGGTGTCTCACTGCGATATATGCCAACCCTAACGCATCTCAGCGAGAGAGTGATTGGACGGATATGCGGACTACCAAGAATTCTATTGTTGGCCCGTGGCTTGCAATCGGGGATTGGAATTCTATTATTTCTTCGGCAGAGAATGTTGGTATGCAATTTCAACCGAGACATTCTGAGCAGTTTTGCGCCATGTTGGAGAATTGTGGGCTACAAACACTTCATACCATTGGGGACCTATTTACTTGGCGTCGAAATAATTCTGGTGGCACCCTAGCATGTCGACGTTTGGATCGAGCCGTGGCTAATTATAATTGGACACAAGCCTTCCCGGAGGGTTATGCGGAAGTCTTACCTCGGCGTGCGTCTGATCATAATGGGATATTACTTCGCTGTTTCAGGCCACCTGAGGCGAGTTTGGAGAGGCCTTATCGATGGGAAGCCATGTGGGCGTCGCATCCTCTATATCAACACGTAGTAGAGTCTGCCTGGTTGTTGGGAGGGACGTCCGTCCAAGAGAAACTCAAACAGGTTCAGGAATCTTCACTCTTTTTTAACAAAACTACATTCGGTCATCTCCGACGTCGGAAAATGAAGCTCCTCCGACGGCTTGAGGGAGTCCGCAGAATCATGATCCGATGGGACTCAGCTTGCATGCTGCGTCTGGAGGGCGAGCTGCTTCGTGAGTTGGATGGGGTTTTGGCCCAAGAGGAGATGCTTTGGCATAAAAAATCGCGGGACAATTGGCTTAAATTGGGGGATCGAAATACTCGCTACTTTCACTCCCAAACGATGATTCGGCGGCAACGAGGTAAAATTCTTGGACTGGAAGTGGAGGGGAGATGGACGACGGAGACATCGGAGCTACAGGATCATATTTTATCCCATTTTGGACATGCATATGGTCACTCGATTCCATCGAATAGCCAGCATCCTCAGCTTGCATCTCTGCCACGGTTGGAGGGTGTATCGGCTTTGGCTACCGAGATTGATAAGGATGAGGTTAAGGCTGCGGTATGTCAGATGAAAGGGCTTTCGGCTCCCGGGCCGGACGGGTTTCCACCTCTATTTTACAAGAAATACTGGAACTTGGTAGGCTCATCGATTTCCCGACTTGTGCATGATGCCATGCAGAATGGCAGGTTTGATCCTTCTATTGCTACTACATACATTTGCCTTATTCCGAAGGTGGAGGTGCCCAGGGAGATTAGACAGTTTCGGCCCATTAGTTTGTGTAACGCAAGTTACAAAATTATTACTAAAGTTCTTGTTAACAGACTAAGGCCGTTCCTCCAGGATTATATTGGTCCCTACCAATCTGCGTTCCTCCCGGGGCGTGGAACTACCGGAAATGCTATCATTCTTCAGGAGGTAGTTAACACGTTTCATATTCGACACCGAATGAGGAAAGAATTTCTTTTGAAGGTGGATCTGGAAAAAGCTTATG
The DNA here is from genome assembly GCA_030278955.1 of Hygrophila difformis. Lineage (NCBI taxonomy): Eukaryota > Viridiplantae > Streptophyta > Magnoliopsida > Lamiales > Acanthaceae > Hygrophila > Hygrophila difformis. Next base: position 10,905,513 of record JAOANR010000003.1, read on the forward strand.
ATAATGTGAGCTGGGATTTCCTAGAGAGTTGTCTTGTGGAGATGGCTGTGCCTGCGAACTTATGTCGTATTATCATGTTTTGTGTGCGATCCCCGACATATTCGATTCTTTGGAATGGGGTAGCCCTCCCTGCTATCACTCCTGCTAAGGGTCTTCGCCAGGGTGACCCGCTATCTCCTTACCTTTTTATTATTGTTATGGAGAAGCTCTCGAAATCAATTCTAGCCAAAGTCCAAGAAGGAAGGTGGCGGCCGGTGGTACTTGGTCGTGGGTCGCCTCCGATATCTCACCTCATGTTTGCGGACGATCTTTTGTTGTTCTCGGAAGCCACTCTTGATAGTGCCGAGTGCATGGATGAGGTTCTAACTAATTTTGCCATCCAATCGGGGCTTCGTGTTAACCCACGAAAGTCTCATGCAATGGCCTCAGTGTCTGTTCCGCCTTCTCTTTGCCATGGGATTGCGAATATTTTGAATGTTGAGTTCACAAGTGACCTTGGTAAATATCTTGGATTCCCAATGTTCACTGGGGCGGCTAGGCAATGCCATTTCCAGTTCCTAATTGACGCACTCCAGGTTCGGTTAGGTTCGTGGAAACGGGCTCTGTTGAATAAATCCGGACGACTAACTCTGGCTCGTTCGGTTTTGGCATCTATATCGAATTATGTCATGCAGCTTGCATGGCTACCCGCATCCATATGTGAGAAAGTTGATGCAATTATACGGTCTTTTATCTGGAAGGATGCGGCCGGCCGAGGTCTCTTTCTTGTTGGGTGGTCCAAAACAACTTTGCCAAAGAATATGGGTGGTTTGGGGCTCCGAACTAGTAGGGATATGAATGTGGCTTTATTGGGTAAAATCTATATGGACTTTGTTGGTGAATCCTCTAAGCCCTGGGTGAATATTTTTGCTAAAAAGTATGGACCTCCGAACCCGATTATGCCACCGAGGCCAGTGGCGTCGGCGACCTACCGAGCACTGGTGAAACTGGGGCCGCTGCTGGGTTCTGGCTTACGCATGCGTGTAGGAAGGGGTGAGTGTAACTTCTGGAGCTCGGCTTGGCTACCCTCTGGAGCAATCAGCCATCGTGTGTCTCTCATCCATGCGGAGGATGCCAACTTGCGGGTTAAAGATGTTTTTATGAATAACCAGTGGCAGTGGAGCAATATGCTTACCCATATCCCGGATTGCATCAAAAAGGAAGTGAGGGGGTATGGACCTTTGGTGTTGCATGATTCTACGCCAGATGTTTTGAGGTGGCAGGGGACTATCGATGGCCTTTATAAGGTGAAGGAGGGTTATCATTGGCTTCTTGCACAAAGAGGGTTGAACAGGGAGAGCAAATGGTCATGGATTTGGCGGATTTGCGCTCCGGAAAAGGTTCGTTTTCTGGTTTGGCTGAGTGTGCATGTGGCTCTTCCCACCAACACGCTTCGCTACCGTCGAGGGCTTTCGGAAACCGATGTATGCTCGGTTTGTAGTCTGCATCCGGAGACCATCAGACATGTCTTCTTCCAATGTGCTTGGGCAGCGGCTGTTTGGGAGAGATGTGGGATTGATATTGTACGGCTGCAGCATGACGATGATGGAGATATTGCTACTGATTTGTATCAGCATTGCAGGCGGTGGTCCGGACGTCAATGGGCCATCGTGTGGACTATTTGGAAGGGCCGGAACGCAGTGGCTTTGCGGGGTGAAGTTGTCGACTTGATGGGGGCAATCAGAGAGGCTCGGTACCTAGGTGATGCCTTCGTTCGAAGGTTTGGGAAGCCACCCAGGAGAATCAACCCGAGATGGGTGTCTTGGAACCCTATGGGAGCTAACAGCTACTTCCTACATGTGGATGGTAGCTCGCTTGGTAACCCGGGCCCGGCAGGGTTTGGGGGTGTTATCCGAGATGCGGACGGTCGATGGATCGAGGGATTTGCGGGATATGTTGGAGTAACGTCTAATCTGGTGGCCGAGCTCCATGGTATCTTGATTGGGTTGCAACGTCTTCTTGCCTTGGGAATGGAGGACGTCATCTGCTATTCGGATTCCATGGAAGCGTTGCGGATCCTACGACATGGGACATGTGAAGGACATTGGTTACAACCTATGTATCTTCGTATTGCTGAGCTTAATTCTCAGATGCCGCGGATTCAGTGGTTTCACCTTCTGCGGGAAGGGAATATGGTTGCTGATTCTCTGGCCAAGAAGGGAGCGGGGATGGAAGAGTTCTTCACGACATGGGCTTTTCCTCCGGATGTGGCGGCTTCAGCTTTAGCTGTGGATAACGCGGGGGTGTGGCTCCCGCGGTTTCGATGATATGTTAGCTTGGTTTTTGTTTTCTTCTCTCTCTCGAACCCCTTTTCTGTAGATTTTTTAGTTTTGTTCTCTTTTGCCGACGCATGGCGTCATGTTCACCAAAAAAAAAAGCAGCATAAGAAACAGCATCCGTCAAAGGCGCTATCTGCTGACTGGTATCATATTCACATCATTCCCATGGAGACTCACTCACCCACGTTTCTCTGATCGGGTTGGGCTTTGGTGTTGGGCCCACTGGACCCTTATTATCTTGGACGGGCCCAGCGTGTCACGGATCACACATTTTTTGTCAAAATATCAATGCCCTGAGAGACAAGATAGGTTGGTCAAATTTATGGCTTTATGATATGTTTGGATTTCTAATCTTTCGCTTTATCTAGATTTTTATTCTCTATATCGTGAGTCGATCGATATATTTGGATGCTATTTATCATGTCTATTTTATCTTACTATGATATGTGTGTTTTTCTTTTTAAAAACATATCAACTTGTTAACCCAACAAAATTTATATTATAGCCCATCCAAATTTACATGACCCAGTCCGTGAAAAATATATCCAGAGGCCCAGTCCGTGAAAATATATCCGGAAGAAAGAACGCACTTCCAAAAGGCCCAATCTATTTTTCTTGGCACGGTCCAATTCAAGATTTATCCGGATAATAACCAGAGCTGCCAATCAAAGCCATCCGCGTGCTTCATGCCACCCCTGAAGCCAAGCCTCCTATGCTGCATGCATCTCTACAGGAGGCCTCACGCGTCTCTACAGGAGGCCTCACGCGTCTCTACAGGAGGCCTCACGCCTCTCTACAGGAGGCCTCCCGCTGCTCTACAGGAGGAGGCCTCACGCCTCTCTACAGGAGGCCTCACGCCTCTCTACAGGAGGCCTCCCGCGGCTCTACAGGAGGCCTCACGCGTCTCTACAGGAGGCCTCCCGTGGCTCTACAGGAGGAGGTTTCCTCCTATAAAAGGAGGAAGGGAGGCACTCGAGAGAGGCACCCAACACACTCCCCAGAGGAATCCTTTTATTTTCCTATCTGCATTTTCATTCCTGCACTTTTTATTCTGCAAGTTCAATTTCTGCTTTTACATTCCTGCAAAATTTTCCATTCCTTTACAGCTTTGTTTAAATTCTTGTAATTCCCTTTCTGCAATTCTTGTAATCCTTTTGATACTCATCAATCAAAAAAGAGGTTTCTCCCTCAAAGAAATTCTCGGTTAACAAATTGGCACGCCCAGTGGGACCCGAAGTGGAAACCATATCCGCTTGAAAGTGTATGCAACTCAGATCCGGACGAATAGTAAGGGATTTAACACAAAGATTTGGAGAAATGTCGCTGCATGAAGAAACTCCAGTAAGAACACCATCTGAGAACGTCGATGATACAACGACTACCTCTCAACAACCGCAGGGGATAATGCAAGTCCCAACTTTTTCGGAACAAATACGGCTATCGATGAATGAATCGATGGTTGAATTCATGCCTTTACTAACAAGGCACCTTATGGATGTATTGCGACCTGCAATGGCCGACCAAACTGACAGGATATGTGGATCCCTGCGTACTCCACAAGAGGGATACATCCCTGGCCTGAATATGTCACCAAGCCTTACAGGACCGTATGGCGGTCTACAAAAGACTTGGGGGACTGGCCAGCCGTCACTATCTGAGTTTGGAGCACCACCTCCTATGATGTATGCTCCATCAGGATACTTAATGGCATCTGTTCCGCCATTTGGAGTGGCGGCTCCCATCCCAGCCGCCATGCAAAATACTGGAGGAGGACACATGCAACCTCAAGGCACCAACATACCTTTGGTTGCCCACATGCCTCAGGTCACCCATCAGGCCGCCTCTCCAGTGCCTCAGGCCGCTCAGGCGGCCTCCCTATTGCATCAGGCCTCCTATCAGGCGGCCTCTCCATTGCCTCAGGCCTCCCATCATCAGGCCTCCCCATTGCATCAAGCCTCCTATCAGGCGGCCTCTCCATTGCCTCAGGCCTCCCATCATCAGGCCTCCCCATTGCATCAGGCCTCCTATCAGGCGGCCTTTCCATTGCCTCAGGCCTCCCATCATCAGGCCTCCCCATTGCATCAGGCCTCCTACCAAGCGGCCTCCCCATTCCATCAGGCCTCCTATCAAGCGGCCTCCCCATTGCAGGCCTCCTATCAGGCGGCCTCCCCAGTGCCTCAGGCCTCCTATCAGGCGGCCTCCCCATTGCATCAGGCCGCCCAACATCAGGCCAGTCCACACTCGGCCGCCCAGTATCAGGCCTCCAGTTCACATCAGGCCGCCCTGCAACCTCAGGCCGCCAACCCATACCCGGCCGCCAACATAAGTCGTCCGCCCACCAACATGAGTCATCCGGCCGCCGACTTGGTCTCGACCGCCACCATGGTCCAGGCCGCCATGGCTCATCCGGCCGCCATATATCAACAAGCTGCCATGCCTCCTGCACAGGCGCATGTAGTGTCGCCCGAGTTGTTAGCAGATATGATGCAACAACATTTCGGCATTCAATTAAAGCCGATGGAATGGCCCACATACAGGAAACCATACCCAGAATGGGTAGACACCATGCAGCCTTATCCCAGAGGCTTCAAGATGCCCGAGTTCACCACATTTTCGGGAGACGATGGCAAGTCTACAGTAGAACATGTGGGCAGGTTCACCGCTCAATGTGGCGAAGCAGCGGCCAATGAATGGCTGAAGCTAAGACTGTTCAACTCATCTCTGACTGGACCCGCATTTACTTGGTTTGCTTCCTTGCGGCCTAATTCAATTCAGAATTGGGCTGATCTTGAGCGGGCATTCCATGACAGGTTTTACGCTCCCCTGTCACAGGTTAGTCTTGCAGATCTCACTAACGCTAAGCAATTTGCCGATGAAACGGCAAGTGCTTTTATTAACCGATTGCAACGCCTTAAAGGCCGATGTACTATGGCGATTCCGGATAAAGAAATAGCCAATATAGCAGTAGCTAACATGTTACCGAAATTAAAAGAACATTTAATTGTGCAGGATGCAACTGACCTTGCCCAGCTGGCCGAGAGAGCGGCCCGCTTGGAAAAGTTCTTTGAGGAACAAGACGAGAAGCGTCTACCTATACACGAGACTCGTTTTGAGAAATTGAAACACGAAAAAGACAAACCAAGGGTGGTGGCCAATACAGTAACCTTGGTTGATAAAAACCCTGGGTAGTGGCCCTGGAACCCAGTCGACAGCGGCCTTGGAGGCCGAATAGTCGGTGACTTCGGAATGCGGCTTGGATGGCTTATCCGATGCGGCCAAAGACGAAGGGACGACCTCGAAAAGAAGCGGCCTTGGGTGAAGCGGCCTTGGCGTGGGCGGCCGGAGCAGGCGGCCTTGGCGTGACAACCCGGGCGGTTTGGCATGGCGATGGGCGGCCTGCAACCTGGTGGGGCGGCCTGCGTTGGCGACCCGGGCGGTCTTGGCGTGGCGATGGGCGGCTTCACCGGGCTGCCTTGGCGAGGTGACGGGCGGCTTCACCGGGCGGCCTAGGCGATGGGGCGGCCTTGGCAGGCGGGGCGGATTCACGGGCGGCTTCAAGGAGGGGCGGCCTCAGGCGGGCGGCCAAGGGCCGAGGCAGGCGGCCTCAAGGGGAAGGCAGGCGGCCTAGGCGGCTTCAAGGAGAAGGCAGGCGGCCAGGCAACAGGCGGCCAAGGCAGGCGTCTCGGCCAAGCGCGGGCGGCTGCACGCGGGGCGGCCGGAGGCAGGCGGCCTCCTGGTGGGCGGCTTCCGGTGGCGGGCGGCCTCCGGGTGGTCGGGCGGCCTTCAACGGACGGCGGCCTGGCCGCGGCTTCCGAGCGTGGGCGGCCTGGCGGCGGCGCGGCGGCCTTGACGGCGTCCGGCGACGATCTCTACGGCCGGTATCTGGACGACGGCGACGGCTTCCCGGCGGTTTCCGATGGCCGGTGGAGGAGTAAGGGAGGAAAGAAAGAGAGAAAAAAAAGTTTTGAAAAGAAAATGATGGGTGGAAGAATTTTGAAGGGTTTTATATGGTTAGGGTTTTGTCCCTAATGGGCCCTAATGGGCCGAAAATTCCAAAAGTAAGCGCGCAAATTTGTCTTAAAATACTAATCAGACAAAATGCGCGAGGGGGGCATCTGTTAACCCAACAAAATTTATATTATAGCCCATCCAAATTTACATGACCCAGTCCGTGAAAATATATCCAGAGGCCCAGTCCGTGAAAATATATCCGGAAGAAAGAACGCACTTCCAAAAGGCCCAATCTATTTTTCTTGGCACGGTCCAATTCAAGATTTATCCGGATAATAACCAGAGCTGCCAATCAAAGCCATCCGCGTGCTTCATGCCACCCCTGAAGCCAAGCCTCCTATGCTGCATGCATCTCTACAGGAGGCCTCACGCGTCTCTACAGGAGGCCTCACACCTCTCTACAGGAGGCCTCCCGCTGCTCTACAGGAGGAGGCCTCACGCCTCTCTACAGGAGGCCTCACGCCTCTCTACAGGAGGCCTCCCGCGGCTCTACAGGAGGCCTCACGCGTCTCTACAGGAGGCCTCCCGTGGCTCTACAGGAGGAGGTTTCCTCCTATAAAAGGAGGAAGGGAGGCACTCGAGAGAGGCACCCAACACACTCCCCAGAGGAATCCTTTTATTTTCCTATCTGCATTTTCATTCCTGCACTTTTTATTCTGCAAGTTCAATTTCTGCTTTTACATTCCTGCAAAATTTTCCATTCCTTTACAGCTTTGTTTAAATTCTTGTAATTCCCTTTCTGCAATTCTTGTAATCCTTTTGATACTCATCAATCAAAAAAGAGGTTTCTCCCTCAAAGAAATTCTCGGTTAACACAACTTTATAGCAAGGTTATCAAAGTCTAGATCTTATGTAGAATCGTTTTTTTCATTTATAAGACCGAGATCGTAGGATCGTATTCAGATCCTAAGATCCTATGAAATCAGGACAAAAAAATTATATTCATATTCCATATTAGCAAATTACAGTAGTCAATATCAATATACAATAATTTATTTAGCAAAAAAAGAAAAAAGATAATAATTGAGCATTTAAGACATTATGCTTGAGCTGAGTTGGATTTGTCATTAGAATTTTCCCCATTTTCGTCGGTCTCAATTACTGTCTCATTCGATTCATCATCATCCATCTGCGCAGGGGTTTAGGACTAAGATCTCCATCAGCAAGGGTGTTGGAAGAGGATGTTACGGCAAGGACGGCGGTAGAAAGAGGAAGGGGATGCGAGGGCAACGATAGGAAGAGAAGGGGGATACGACGACGACGTGAACAACAGGACGATGAAGGAGATACAACGGCGATTGTTGGAAGAGGAAGATGAAGGGGATGCGAGGAAGATGGAGATGCAAACAAAAATCCCTATAAGAGGGAGTGGGATCGGATCGTTCAAAGATTTTAAGATCTTGTATAGATCTTGTAGATCTTATCCAGATCTCACCCTCATTTAGATCCCATACAGATCTTGATCGTTTTAGCTTTGTGGGATCGTAGGATCGTAAGATCCTAAAATTTAGATCTAGATTTTTTTTTGGTAGAATTTAGATCTTGATTTTAATAACCTTGATTTATAGAAATAGACCTCACTTGTAGCCGTTAAGATTAACTTCAATATTCCCTCCAAATTTAAGATTAACTTCATTTTGGCCGTTAAGTGCAAAGGCTAAATGACTCCATTCATATTTTTCATCATCTTCATCTCCACTTTCCCATTTTTACTAGACGCAATAACCAAACTCATTTAACCTCTCCCACCCGGGCCGGAAAACTCGAGCATCTCTGCCAATCCTTTTGTTGTATCGTGAAAATTATTTGAAATCTAGATCTCTATCGATGATGGAATGGAGTCAAGCGAAATTGAAAAGGAGGCTAATGAAATAGAAAATTTGAACAACTTGAAAGGAATGCTTGAATTGAATGAACTAAAAGTTACAATGAAAGCAATAAATGGAATTGAAACTGCAGAAATCTATGAAAATAAATTAAAGTGCGGCGCTTTTGAGCTTAGTATTTGATCTTTGCAGTAGCCGCTTCACTCTAATATTTATATGGTGGCAAGCCCTAGAAACCACCAGATGCATGTCCTCTTCGTGTTTGACTCCCTCTTTTGATGTCGATAATAACAATGCACACTTGTGGACCGGGCGCTTAAATGTGGATTGGGTCAATTTATTTGGGCCTCTAACTTCTTGGACCAACACCTTTGTCATCAGCCTCCACAACCAGAATTCGTGAATGATGATCTCCTTACGCCCTCAAATCTCAAACTCACCTGTCTGATTTATGAATTTGGTAAACATCTAAAATGAGTTGCAATTGATCCGAAGGCGGTAAAACTAGGGCTGGACAATTTTACTGAAAACTCGGTATACCGTTCATACCATATAGAAAAATACCGAAAATATCGAAATTTATGGTATGGTATATTGCTGTGCCGAATATTTTTGGTATGGTATCGGTTTAAAAATACAAGATATTCGGTATACTGAAAATACCGAAATACCGATATACATATATATTTTATAAAATATATAATTACAATTTTTAAAATAAAAAATATTACATATATATTACTAAACCCCAAAGAAATTCACAGTTAAGGCCTAGACACAATTTTAAATAACCTAAAATTAAGTTTACATTTATTATAAAGCAAACATTAATTCTAAATTTCAATCATATTCTAAATGATTATCTTTATTTATTTAAGTTTAAAATTTAAATAGTATTTATTTATCATAATTTAATATAACATATATCTATGACTTTCATGTTTTGTAATCGTTGCATGTTCTGGTCAAGCTTATTATCTTTAATCTTCAATTCTAGTGTGACTTAGAACGTATTAATATTTTTAATCATGAGCATATATAAATAAATAAATGTCATTCTGCTAGAAAAGATTATGAATGACCTCTAAAATTCATTTAAAACTCTATTAATATCATGTGATGCGAGTTAATTACATTATTTTGGAAATTATTTTATTGTAATTACGTTAAAACAATTATATGAAAATTTTCTTTCACTCATTTTCATAAATATTTTTATATTGGTATATCGATAATACCAGACTTTTATGCCGAATGTTTCGATATACCAAATATTGGCATACCGAATTTTTGGTATGGTAATGGTATTCATTTTTCATATACCGATATTTACGGTACGGTAACGGTATGTGTGAAAAAATTCGGTATACCGTACCGATCCAACCCTAGGTAAAACACATCCACGGAGTTGATGGAGCAACGAGAGGCTTCAATTAATGTAAACAAATTTATCGGAGGAAGGGCTCTAGTCTATGGCTTTCACATTGCTTCACATTTTTTTCATGTCCTCTTGAGATTCACAAGTTAATCTCTTCCTTAAATTTTTGTGAAGCTAATTTAAAATTTAAGAATATACCCCCAAATCTTTATATCTTTAGGATTGTCTATCAGTAAAATTCCCTGAGGGTGTAATAACTAATAGGGCCATGCCGAGTACAATAATTAGGATAAATTTATAATTGGACCCATTCTGTCCTTACATTTAACCGTCAAAATTGGAGTTAACGTTAAATTTGGACAGCAAGTATGATTTTGTCCAAGTTATGATAGTTTTTTTTTTTTTTTTTTTTTTGAGGGAACCCAAGTTATGATAGTTGGAGTGTATTTTTTCTGTGACAAAAAATGCACTCCAAGTTATGATAGTTGGAGTGTATTTTTTGTCACAGAAAAAGTTCAAGTTCAAACTTGCATAAAAGTAGGTTGAAAGTTAAAAAAAAAAAAAAAAAATGTTACTCATTCCGTCTTGCACTTGTAGACTCATAACTACATTACCAGAATTCCTGCAAGAAAAGCTTTTGCACAACCCATTTCGTATACGGCTTTCTAATGTGCCTAGATCGAGTAAGCAAATCTCGAATTTAAGTTCCAAGTTAAAAACATTGGGGTTGGGGGGGGGGGGCCTCTTACAGACACCCAGCAATCATGATCTAACAAGGCCCATGTAGAACCGATTAAAAGACATGTCCTTCAACTGTTATATCTGATGAGAATACACTTGTAGCCATCAATATTGTGGTTGGTGAAAGCACAGACAAGAATTGTGGATAACTTGCCCTGATTTGGACATTTTTGTCCATTTACTCCCTTGTGGGACTCTGTTTGTTCTTCAGAATGATTGCAACATCCAAAACAAGCAAAGTGAAGTAAAAAAAAAGTATATAACTCGATCAACAGAGACCCAATATAATAAAAACAACATAACTAGTAGTATAATGTTTTTTTCCCCTTCCAAAACGTGTATTGTAAACCATAGATTTTATTAGTAGTTACTTATTGATTTAGAAAACTATATATACCCTTATGTGTAAGGCATTTGTAACTAAAGTCTGCAAGTAAAGACAGGCATGATTGAATGTTGAGCATTATAACCTCAATCCACCTGTATTGAAATTGACCTTTTTCACCCAAATGAATCAACTGCAGCTCAAGAGAAGTTAGCTGATGATCCAAATAGTTCCATCAGACGAAATCCGATGCAGTCGTAATCGATCTCCACGGGACACGATTGGAGCCTCTGCGATGCGGAGACCTCCTCCTCGCCTCCCCAGAAGCTTCCGAAAGCGAACTCGCCCCTACTGGAGACCTCCTCCAATACTCTCTCGACTTCGTTCATGGAACAGAACTGAAGGGACTCTACCAAGAACAAGTCACGGATGTCGATCCTGAAGGAGTTCCCGAGGCTTCTGAAGCTGTCTTGTTCATAACCCGTCATCTCTATCTGTATAACCTTGGCTGATGCTGCTCTCCGACGGGCTGTCAATTTCTTGGCGTATGCTTTAGTCTTCCTCAGAAGCTTCTGCGGGAGCTTCAGCAGTATGAAGACGAAGATCTGTAGGAGCAGACATTGACAGCAACAGCATATGACAATGCAGTCTGCAGCGAGCATTTCTCCATCTTCCATGACTTCGATTTCCCTGGAACGAAAAATATGGGAGAAAAAAGAAAACACGAATAAGACGAAGAAGCAAATGAAAAATGGGAAGGAGGGAGAGGAGGGAAAAGGGAGTCATTTCTTGAAAAGGAATAAGTTCTTTGTCATGTAGGAAGGGTATTATGATAAGTGAAGCAATGAGAATGGTCATGCTGAGAAGTTAATTAAAAATATAAATAAAAAAGAAATAATGAAAGTACTAGTTATGAGTCATAGTCAGTGACTTCATGCTCAAAAAATGGGATTTTTGGGGGGCCGTAAACATGTTGTGGAATCTTGTTTCCTAAGGAAAAGATAAAAGGTGTCCTCTCCTAACCTGATGACTTGCTTTCTACATTTCATACAGATTCTTAGAACATGGTAATTGGTAGCTTATGAATCCCCCTCTAAGAAGTCCTCAGAAACCTTTTTGGGCAACACAGATATTCCCAAGACCGTCGAATTTCCATGTAAGGGGAAAGTAAGACGGTTGAAAGCATTTAGAATCCCTAAATGAATAAAGAACAAGTGCATATGCAAGAGGGGATTAAGGGATTATTGCAACATGTAGAGGATTTCCCATTGGATGCTCGAAAGGTTGTTAAGAACAGGAATCAAGATGGATAAAAAGCTTCATTAGAAATCGAAACCAGTGTAAGCATATATGTGCTTAGAGTTACAGGAAAAAAAAAAAAAAATTGCTTCGATAAATATAGAGCATGAAGATATATACTAGCCAAAAAAGCCGGCTTAAACTTACACTCATGTTGGTAAGTCAGTATAAATATGAGATGGGTGAATGGCAAAAATCTCGGTGATACCTCTTGGAGCTGGAGTTGTCGTTTTAGTTATATCAATATATGCAACTGGTTGGCGATACCCTCTGGATATGTCAATCAGTCCGGCTATTTTCCTGGTTGGCTTCGCCACTTGAACTATCTTGATTGAAGAAACTCGTGCTAAAATTTTGACTACCAAATGCCATCCTCCGAATCAATTTAATTTCTTCAGATTCTTGGGCAGCATTATATATTTCACTTTCTCCCAGTCTCATTCCGTTTGTCAAATTTGAGGTACCCAAACTGTCGAAAGCCCTTAGCACCTGGAAGAAACACGAATTATTAAAATGCTTCATCAGCATTATGATATATGGCAAAAGAAAATGTGAACAATTTTCAGTTTTGGGTACAACGTAACTACCTGTCCCATGTTTGGTCTCTTAGCGGACGAATGGCGCACACAAGCTGCTGCAGCTTCAATCAGTCGAGACATCTCACTGTCAACATAATTCCCTTCGAGCCTTGGATCAGCTAGTTCATTAAATTCCTGTGTCTCAATTGCATGACCCAACAAAGGTCGGGCCTGGAACAAAAGTAAATCACATCATCGAATTTCAATACATAAATCTCGTAATCAAGTATTAGTATTCGTGGTTAATTGGCTTTACCCATTCAACAAGGCTCTCATCACCAAGTGGCTGAGATGTATCTACAGGCTTACGGCCAGTGATTAACTCCAGCAGCACAACTCCGAAGGAGTACACGTCAGATTTGTCAGTCAACTTGCCACTGGATGCATACTCGGGAGCCATGTAACTTATATAAAGGCACCAAGAAATATAAGACACTATAATGAGACTATGGAGACAATCTTTATTCAAGCTAACATTTTGCTTTGATGAACAGAAAGACCAGAAAGTAGAGAGCCCTTACCCGAAGGTCCCCATTACACGGGTGCTAATATGTGTATTTGAATCTATAGCTAACTTAGCCAGTCCAAAGTCAGAAACCTGAAAAGGTAGCTTGTAAGATTATTCCTAAAGGTGTGGAAAGAGGATTGGACTAGATTGAAATCATTATACCCGGGCTTCAAAATTATTATCCAGAAGAATATTCGATGACTTGATATCTCTGTGTATAATACGAGGATGACCTGCGGGACCACAGGAAATAAGTGTAAATACCACACTTATAGTGCACAGATTAATAAAAATGCTGCTTGTTAATTAATCAGTTTCTAACTGAAAAAGCCAAAAATCTCTGGAATCATTTATTCATTGCCTAAATCCTATTTAGCAACTCCAAAAAGAAATATCAAAATAATAGGTGGCTTATTCAAAATGGTACCAATATAATGCTTATTAAGAGTAATTTTGGTAGATAACAACATAGTAGTTTTTTGACAGCAGTGAATTTGTTGCATTTACTATAAAAAGGCAGTATTGAGATAATCTACAAATCCTCTCTACTTAAAATACATGATCACTAGAACATGTCTGATTGCTCTCCCCATCACACTTGTTGGTCCATACTTATCCTAAATAAGATATGCACATTTCATAAGATTATCTAATTAAATGGGAGATTTTAAATATTCTACAAAGGAATGGAGAAATATTCATTGAGCATAGGGCAATAGTACAACTAAATCCAAATTGATTTCCTTGCATGTGTATACAAGAGGTAATTTCGAGGAGCTTACAATCTTCATGGAGGTAAGCTAGCCCACGGGCTGCACCAACAGCAATCCTTACACGTTTAGGCCAGTCCAAAACAGGCCTACCGTCACCTGAGGAGTAAACATAATATAGATAATCATCTCACATAAAACTCACCTTGCCATATTAAGCGCAATTCTTACCATGAAGATGAAAGTAGAGGGTATCATTTGGGAGAAAATCATATACAAGTAGCCTTTTGTCATCAGAAATGCAATAACCTACAAGTGAAACCAAATGACGATGGTGTATACGACTTATTATCTCAACTTCAGCTTTGAATTCCCTGTCTCCCTGTTGGCCGCCAATCTTTAGCTGCTTAACGGCTACCTCTCTACCATCTACAAGAGTTCCTTTGTACACAGAACCAAACCCGCCTTCGCCTAGGAGATTCTGGGCTGAAAATGCATTAGTGGCACGAACTAGTTCTTCGTAGGTGAACCACGGCCTTGAATTGCCTAAACCACTGGAACCATGGGGTGAATATATACTGCCAGAGCTACTTCCATTATTGGAGGCCGACATTTTTACATTCCGCGAGCTCTTACCTGAGTACAAATTCAACTACTTATTAAACTGCCAATGAAGAAAGATATGTGTACTGGCACACAACTTTTAACATCTAATATAGAAGTACTAAAAGTGCTTGCCTGATTCTAGAGGAAAACCTATGGTGTTTGGAATAGAGTAACCACCACCATCTCGTTTATGAGCCTTTTTCTTTCGTTTCCACACACAGCATGCAGCAGTTCCAAATATTCCAAGCAACAGGAGACTAAGTACTACAGCAATTGCGATTGTAACTCCAGTTCCAATACCACTACCATTCGCAGACTGCGGTCCATCTGAAGCATGACTACGGGAAACATTGTTTCTAGTATTACCAGATGGAGCAAGGGATGTTGGTGGACGAGAGACAGCAGATGGAGGAGGTGTTGACGTTTGACCTAAAGGTGATGGTGGTGATCTTTGAGCAGGATTTGAAGGTGTTGGAACTGGTGGTATGGTGGAATTATCGGGAGGTGAGCCTGGTGGCAATGGTGATTTTTGAGGTGGTTTTGCTGATGGTAGTGGAGGAGAATTTTCAGGCGCCTTAGGCAATGGTGGTGATGGTGGTGAACCAATAGGCGGTTCTGGTGATGAAGGTGAATGTTCTGGCGGTTTTGCAGCCAGTGGAGGTGGAGCATTAGTTGGTGGCGGAAGAGACGGACTTGTAGGAGGCACGGACAATGGGGTTGGAGGGGGATTAGTTCCCACAGGAGGTGGGGAACTAGGAGGCTCAGATGGTGGAGCAGGTGTTGGTGGATTTGGAAGAGGAGGAGATAACACCGGCGGAGTATTAGATGGTTGGGGAGGAGGACTTGACACTGGTGGTGGTGGTTTATTGGCTGGAGGTGGGGAAGATACAGGCGACGGGGAAGCCAATGGCGGAGGCGATGTAACATTTGAGGGAGATGGGGATTGCTGAGGTGGTGCACCAGCTGGTGGGGGAGAATTCAGCTGAGTTAGAGGTGCACTGGGAGGGTCTGATAGAGATGCATTCAACTGAGGTGAGGTTGCACTAGGAGGATCTGCTAAAGATGCATTAAACTGAGGTGCAGGGGCACTGGGAGAATTGGGTGCACTTATGGAAGAATTCAAGGAATTATGTGGAGGAGGAGAATTGAAGGAAGACTGTGGACTAATTACAGGAGAATTTGGGGATGGAGATGCAGATGACATCCTGAAAGCCCCAAAGCATCAAACTGTTCCCAATTCCTCCAACACAAACAACATATCTACACTATCACACTCCCATATACAGAAATAAACTCAATTTTCAACAAATCAAAAGAGAGGAGACCTCCTACCCTCATCAGAGTGAACTCTCTCTGAAACTCAAATTTGCTATACAAAGAACGAAACTTCAACAGAATTCAATCAAAATCAAATCTTTCATGGAATTAAACCAGCAACCAATCCTAGTTCACACTTGCAACAACACCAAATTTTCCAAATAAATTAAGGGCTCAAATCCCAAACGGCAGAACGATCATACCAAAAAAGACAGCTCCCAATTTCATCATCAGATGCAGAAACCTAATCAATAACAAGTAGTATATGAATTACCCTTTACAGTGATGAATCCCAAAATCTGGAAACCCAAAAAGGAAGCTCCTTTGAGTGCCTGAAAGCTTCAACCTAAGAAATACACAGAGAGAATAATACAAAAAATGCGTCAATGAACATCAACAAAAATACCGACACTGACTATTCCAGACAAATTCGGGATTAAAAATTCCTTGTTCCAAGTGGTTGGAGGAGAGATTCTAGGTGAAATTCGTGTTGGGGAATTGAAAATAATTAAGGTCGTCATCAAGAAAACTGATAATGCAGTGATAAAGATTGGGGATTATTGTGTGGTATTATACTAGTAGTAGTATTAAATTTTGTTTGTAATTTGTGTGGGCAAATGGCAACTCCTCAGTACTTTACTAACTTCGACACTGATACTGTTGAGGAACGTTGCAGCTAAATGTATAGTGCGGTCTTACGTGGTCGTCGGCTCTTTACGCCCAATCAATCCTGACCGTTTGTAGTGCGTTATCCCGTGGAGTTTCACCATCTAGCGGTCCACATTTACTTGGAAAGAATCTTCCTTTTACAGCACGTGTGGGTTGACTAGGTCAACGACCTTGATTTTTATTACCTCCTCTTTTCGTAGGTTCACTCCCAATCAAAAACTCAGCTGTCTTATGTTTGATACGAGAATTGGATATTTACATTTTCCAATTCCACTTATACCATCGAAACGAGAGCTTAATTTAGTCATTAAGTTTTCTATTTTTATTTTTTTTTGTTTTTTTTGTGATTTTATAGTTGGGGTTTTAATTTTTTATCTCATTCACTATCACTTACTTCAATTTTGTTTAATTCGTGTAATCTGTGTAGTATGAATTATTATCATGTTTTTTACATGCTCGAGTCTGAATTGTAATGAATGAAATTTTACTTATCAGATTTCATTCGTGGAACTAGATTTTGAATTTCACTTATAAATCCTATCTTGAAATTCTTATTTATCTATTTTTACCCTATAATCTAATTATATGTCCCTCATCAATATTTCTTTTGAACTTAATAAAATACTATAAAAACACAGATTACTAAATAAATGAAATAAGTAAGTAGCTAAAAGTTATTGAATGGTATTTAATGTGTAGGTGAAATTATTATTTTTTTATAAAAAAAAAGATCACTAATTTCGGAATATTTAAAAGAAAATTAAATACATTGACAAGTGCTTTCTTGATTGGAAAATAATAATAGTCCATGTTTTGGATGTTGGTGGGGGCTTCACAATGATTTGATACTTAAAAATTGGACATGAAATGAATAGGAAATAGTAATTAGTTTAGTGGTATGTCTGGTCTCTGTAATGTCTCTGTCTCATTAAATTGGATCACACCACCTTTATTTTCAAACCATATCTTCAACCATCACCACAAAACTTTCAACTAATAATAACTGAAAATACATAATCCATCTCTCCTGATATTTGTAATACTCGAAATATGGCTTAAATAGGATGTCTAACTATAATAATGAAAAATATCTTATTAGTATAATCGAGTAACTTGTTTCAATAATATTGCGTTTAAGTTTAAAGGTTATTTTATACAGTGGCGGATCCAGAAATTTTTGTAAGTGGTGTCACAAAAATTGATAAAAGCTACGTTTGAATTGTGGATAGCGGCGACAATGTAAAAAATATTAAGAAAACTATATTGGAATTAATAACAATGGTATCACCATAAAATTGAATGGGTGCACCAAGCTAAATATAAAACCTTTAAGCTTATTCTTCAATTGGAATGGTGTCACTTCAAAAATTAAGTGGGTGCACCAAATGAAATATGTAACTTTTTAAGCTTAAAATAGCAATTTTATCAATTTAAGTGGTGTCCCGTGCCCCCACTGTGATACATGTAGATCCGCCCCTGATTTTATACTTTATATGTGTATTGAATAAACTCGGATAGTTATTTTTCAAACATAGCTTAAAACTCCATCCAATGAAAACATAATTTACCTGCATTCACAAAACGTTGACTTTCAACATTTGAAATTTAAAATTTTCACTAAGAATAAATATTTTTCTTTTTTTACTTCAAACTCTAACTCTAAATTCTATTTAAACTTTATCCACTAACTCTAA
Source organism: Hygrophila difformis (assembly GCA_030278955.1). NCBI lineage: Eukaryota > Viridiplantae > Streptophyta > Magnoliopsida > Lamiales > Acanthaceae > Hygrophila > Hygrophila difformis. The sequence goes on from JAOANR010000003.1 coordinate 10,923,493, forward strand.
ATTCTATCCTTCCGCAACTTTTAGTTTTTTAAAATGTAATTTTAAACCCTACCATTATAAGAATTTCGTTGGAAATGCCACGAATGCCTAAAACTTTGTCGTATACCAAATTTCATTACTTTGTTTATCACCTCATGCGTCAGACTTTTTATTGCCTTCCTGCAAAGTTTAATTACGAAATACCAATACCGAAACTATCTTAATTTATACTCTCTGTGTTCCTAAATAATTGCATTTTTCAACTCAATTTCAATAATTAAGATTCGTATTAATTACCTCATAAATTTTTATTTTTACCCTTCAAATAAATTCTTTCGTAATAAATGTCAACAAATAGCATTTATATAAAGTAAATGGTAATATAGTAAAAACATAGCATAACTACCTACAAACGCAATTATTGTGGAATACTTTTTAATTTTTAAAAAGACTACTACAAATGAAACGGAGGGAATAATTATTATTTACCACTAACTCCAAATTATTAACTATAGTTCTCAAATACGTAGTATATTAAAATAAATAAACAGTTCTCACCAAAAAAATAAATAAACAGTAGAATAGAAGGGGCCTGTAATTACTTTCGACACATTCTAGTATTTCATATGTAATCTGGCCCATAAGGCCCAGAATTTCAAGTGGGCCTTTGTAAACGAAATTCATTACCCATTAAATAGAAATGAAATACTGACCAATACAAAAATTAATTATTTGGTCTCTAACTTTCAACTTTTAAGTTGGAGTTTCATTCTTCACCTAAAAAGTTGGAGTTCAATTCTTCATCCAAATTTTAGTATACTTTATCAAAATTAAATTTACAATAAAGGTTTAATAAAGAACTCAGGGCGGGTTTTCTTTTGAATAAGGCGGGTAGAGCGACGAAGGCTCGCTCAGTCCTGGCATCTATGCCCGTGTACACCATGCAGATTCATTTATTGCCTCAAAGTGTGTGTAACAGGATAGACAAAATTGTTCGTCGTTGGCTCTGGAAGGTCGGATCTGGTTGCAGCATCCACTTGCTGAGTTGGGACCGTTTGGCCCGGCCGCGGCAATGTGGTGGGTTGGGTGTGCGCGCGGCCCGGACTATGAACTTTGCACTTCTTGGCCGGTTGGTGTGGGATATTCTCTTTAGCACCAACAAGCTGTGGGTTAGGGTCTTGCAGGACAAGTATGGTTTAGTGGAAGGTTTCTTCCCACAACCTCATTATCGCGGCACCAAGGTGTGGAAGATGTTGTGCAAGGTGGGGGAGAAAGGGCGGATATGGGGTGCGCATAGGTGATGGGAATAGTTCTTTATCGTATGTTCCATGGTGGAAGGGGGAACCGTTGGCTACTCATGTTCCCTTTGTCCATTACAATGATGTCCAGCTTCGGATCAAGGATGTGATTCATGCGGGGAGGTGGCGGCTGGATGGCTTATATTCATGGCTTCCTGTTGAGTTGCGCACTGAGTTGGCTTCTTGTCCGCTCCCATTTTAGCTGAAGGCTCAGCTGATGTCTTGCACTGGACGGGTGAATTGAATGGCCATTATTCGGTCAAATCTGGTTATCATTGGTTGACAGATCCTATGGAGGGGCGTGGTTGGAAGTGGATGTGGCATGCGGGCATCCCAGAGAAACTTGGCTTCCTGTTATGGATGCTGAGTCATGGTGTTCTTCCTTGCAATCATTTACGCCATGGCAGGGGCATGGCTTCGTCACCCCTATGCACCATTTATGGAGTGGAAGTGGACGACTGGAAGCATGCATTATTTTCATGTTTTTGGGCGAGTGAGGTGTGGAAGCGTTGGCCTGGAACATGTCTTATCGGTCTTGGACGTGGCGGATGCGGGGGTTCGGTTCTGGCTTGAATGGGGTTTTCGGTTGCATGGCGCTCGGTTCTTGGCTACGCTTTGGTGTATCTGGAAGGAGCGTAATGCTCGGATTTTTCGGGGTTATCAGCTAACCACCGAGTAACTTGGGTTCAAGATTGGTCATTTATTGAAGAGTTTGGGGGATGGGTTGGCGCGACGGTCTCGTCCCCGGGTTGTGCAGCCTGTTCGTTGGCGGCTGTTAGACTATCTATATCCATAACCACCCAACCATCCAACCATCTCATTATTTAATTAATTTCTCTCTCCTCCAACTTATCAATATACATCCCAACTCAACCACCCAAATTTTACATACTTTATCAATAACCACCCAACCATCCAACCACAATATTTATATAATTATTTTAATTTATACAATTTTAAATTATGTTCAAATATAAAAGAAACTAATGTATCAAAAATATAAATATTTTAGTCTTACTTGTAAAGAATAAAAAATCTAAAATTTTAATATATTTTTTATTTATTTTTATTTTCTGTAAATTTTAAAATGGGTTAAATATATCGAAATTGATATATTATGTATTTAAAAAAAATATAGCAAGAGTGGTCTCTATTTGTAGAGAATGAAAAATTATAAAATTTGGTATATTTTAACATTATCTTTATTTATTTATTTAAAAAATATAATCATTTTATTAGATAAATTTTAAAAAATTACTTAACTAATGGGATGTCACCATCCCATTAGCCAAAACTAAAGAGACCACTTGGTCTCAATTTTGAGATGGTCGACCATGTCAAGGAACCATGGCACCATTTTTTCTTTTTTTTTTAAAAAATTAATGATGAGGTGGCGGTTGGGTTGGGGGTTGAAAGATCATTGATATAGATTGTCTTAGAGGAGGGCGAGGGGTGGATCCTCCACTCGGATGGCTATGTATTGCCGGATAAGGGAGTTTCGGGTTTTGGTGTTGTTATTCGTAGCATGGAGGGGTTGTGGCGTCATGGGTGTAGTGGTCAGTTGTATGGCCGGGACATTTTAGAAGTCGAACTTGTAGCTCTTCGGTTCGGCTTGGAGTTGGCGAGGGAGGAAGGGCTTGTTCTTCGGTGTTGCTATGTGGATTCCTTGGAAGTGGTCCGGTTGGTTGAAGGACCTGCTATGATTCGTCATGCTTATTGGCAGATTATTGAGATTAATCGTCGGATTGTTCATGACATGGGTGGTTGTTTGGTCAGGCATATCTACAGGGAAGACAATCAGGTGGCCGATGTCTTCGCTAAAAGGGCTGCGCAGTTGGAGGATTTTTACACCACATGGGCTTTCCCACCGGATGAAGTTCAACCATTTGTCAAGCTTGATGCGGCTGGGACAGTTTATTTTCGTAGTTAGGATTGTTCCTTTGTTGGTTTGATTTAGTTCCTTGTTTTTTCTTTATTTTTCTTTCTTTCGTTCGCCTTCTTAGGTTGTGTCACAAAAAAAAAGGTACTCAGTGCATGTTTGGCATCATGTATTAGTGTGTATTAAGATGTATAGTACCATCTATATATATATTAAAGCATTAGTGAACAATCTATACTACATTTAATGTGGTGTCTCCATTTGAAATTTCTAATTTTTATAAATTTTTGCATTTTTTAATTTATCAATTTTAGATTTTCACATTTATTTATTATTATAGATTTTTAGTTTTTGAAATATATGGAATTCCTACAATATTCACTTTTAAAAAGATTTGAAAGATTTGAAATTTGAAATTTTGCATATCTTATAGAGGTAATAATTAAAATAGGCCACCAGAAGGAGTCATTTCCACTTTTTGGCCACGATATTTTGATTTGGGGAAAATAGCCATTAGAAGGATTTCGGGCCTAAATTTAGGCCATTGGGCTGGAATTCAGGCTGCGATGACCTAAAAGTGGAAATGACTCCTTCTGGTGGCATGTTTTACTTTTTTTGAATTATTTTTATTTTTTTAATTAAAATAAATAATACTTATTCTGTGCCATTATTTATGTCCTACTTTCTTTTTTTTCTTGTTCCAACATTTTTTTTATTTCCATTTTAAAAATAATTAAATATTAATTACCAAATATACCCATCATATCGCATTAATAAATAAATATATTAAACTTTTAAACCCACTACCATTAATAATTCTCATCCAACCTACAACCATATATCAGTAAATCATACATAAATAAATAAATTTAAATTGTAAATTCATTACAACCACATTATATAAATTCTTAAGCTATATTTTTTAACCCTAATATGTCCTTGTATTTAATACTAATTATCCCTACATAAAGTACCATATCCGAAAATTTAGGGATACTTATAATAAAATATGTTTATTTTTACTTTATAATTTATTTGAATATGTGTTTGTTTTACTTATTTTATGATATATTTAAATTAATAGTTATTTTATTTCTTATATTACTCCATTCGTAACATTATTAGTGTTAAAAAAGTAGCTTAAAAATTTATATAATATGTTGTAATGAGTTTACAATTTTAATTTATTTATTTATGTAACACCCCGGTTTTGGTCACCCAGGCCGGGATGCTACCGCCACACCTTCCCAAGCAAGACGCGAACCATTTCGAGCTCACTTGAGAAGATGCTAAGGCTAAGTTGTACCAATACTTAAAAATAATTTAAAAACCATTCAATAAGTGCCCGAAGGTTTAAATCAGAGTTAAGTCTAACATACATAATTTTAAACAGTGCGGAAGCTAAGGGCCAAACACGGCCAAACATGAGTTTGGGATTCGTAAAAGAATTTAAAAACAAGTGTGACAAGTCTTCGGAAATTCCCATCCCGTAGTGCCATGACTTACTCTGCGAAAAATGGAAAACAACAATTTATCAGTACAAACGGTACTGCGTAAGTTAATGCATAGCATAACAAAATTTAAAGTTTTTAGAAGAGTAATAAAAGATAGGAATTTAATTTTTTAAAATAGACGAGTGAATTAATATACGGGAATTCTAATACTTTACCACATACATCATTACCAATGCTCACACGCTTTATTACCAATGTGCATTTTCATCGAGAATAACCATTCTTGGGGAATCAAACCCGCAAGAGCCAAACACATTATTTTACCATTGTTTGTTTTGATCGAGGACATCCAAATTACCCGCTTGGGCGCTTATGTCCACAAGCCGTCAGTATCAACGATCCTGCGCCGAAGCCTTTTCAGATCAACATCCGCTTGGGCGCTTATGTCCACAAGCCGGCGATAATAACGATTCTAGGCTCATGCCCTTTCGAATCAACCCACCTCTGGGACTCGTACCCACGAGGGATGTGAAAGCAGTGACCCTATACAGACCGCTCCGGAGCCCTAGACAACCCATACGGATACATCTAGCAGTATAGACTCTTACTAACATGAAACCACAATATCATATGCGCCGTTTTGGCCACATAAAAAGAGGGGGCGGCCCAACGAGCTCACGCCAAGTGCACTTACCCTCTAAAACATTGGGCATCCCACTCGATCAAAACTTACAAAGTTTCAAAACCATACTTTTACACTTTACAAAATCACACATGTCCAGATTTCACATATTTCCAAAAATGAGAGCCATTCGACTCATAGATCATCAAAATACACAAGTACGATTTACCGACAAAAATAGTCCTTTGGGCAGTTTCAGAAATTGCATATGGAAACTTAGCAAATCATTTTCAAAAATTCCGAAATTTTTACAGGAGCTAGAACACACCCAAATGAACATTTTTCATAGAAATAAGCTACTTCCAAATCGGACTCTAAGTGGCTTAAAAAAATCATTTCAGAAATCATCTTTCAAAAGCATAAGAGTTTACTGTCTACTTCAACCACAGTCCCTTTAGAAATTCCTAACAATTCCAAGGGTGATCTAAAAATTATGAACTTTTACAGAGATAAACTAGACACATAAATGAACAACTTTCATGAAGAAACCATCCATAAAAAATGATCGTAAATAGGAGTAATACGAACAACAAAACTGACTACACCATGAAACGAATTCTGCCAACAGGATTTCAGAAAATACCAGATGAATTTTCGACGCTCAAATCATGTCCACAAATTGTGAAAATTTACAGAGATCATATTCAAGGTGTTAGGAACATTTTTCATTTAGAAAAGTTTTCCAAAAATGAACGGATCTAGACGAACAAAGATGAACAAAAGAAACTATCCTGAAGAAACCCTAAATCACAGATTTTTCAAGGATTGGATTTCGAGTTGTACCTCAATGAATACTCAACCAAAAGCTATAAAATTTGAAAGGCACAACACTAACTTACCTTAGAGTAGATTGGAATCAATAAATCCTCAAATCAAAGCCTTAAGATTGCCCCAACACTTGCAACACTCTCCAATGAACCTATTTTTGGATGGAGTGCAAATGGGTGGCTTTGGGGGCTGATTAGGGGTATAGTGTATCATTAAATAATGAATGGGATTGGGAATAATTGCTAGGCATGAGAATAATTCCAACATGTGACATTGCTAGGCTTGAGAATAATTCCATCATGTGACATTGCTAGGCTTAAGAATGATTCAAACATGTGATCAAAAATTTTGATATTTTACAGAGGTGATCTAGACACATAATGGAACAATTCTTATGAAGACTTCAAACACGAAAAACTATCATAGGTAGGGTGAAACGAGCAAACAAAATCTGATCCCATACGAACACCAACACTGGCAGCAGATATACGCAGAATACCAGATTCGATTTTGATGAACAAATCATGCCCAAAAATTATAAAAATTTACAGAGAGCATCTTTAAGATGTTAGGAACAAGTTTCATTTTGGAAGGATCTTCTAAAAATGTACGGATCATGGTCGATTACTCAGAACAATAAAATTGGTCATAGGAAAACCCTATTTGACAGATTTTGTAAAATGAAAAGATGAACCTATATCTTGAGTTGTACTCAACCAAAACCTCTAGAAATCGACGTGCACAATACTAACTTGAAATTTCTAAAATTAAAAGGATTTATAATGCTAATAATAATAATAATAATAATAATAATAATAATAATAATAATAATAATAATAATAATAATAATAATAATAACAACAATAATAATAACGGAACGGAATTCATTCGGGTAATTCCTCGGGTATTACAGTGTACCCTCCTTAGAAATCAACTTCGTCCTCGAAGTTGGATCGCATTTGGACTGATAGCAATGCAGGACAATGATTGGTACGTAAAAAGAATAATTTTGTTAATGCACATGCTCCCCCCAAAAATAGTGCTAATTTTTAAGACTTGTCGAATTTTCGAGATATACTTTTCCATGGGTTTTAAAATAAAATTCCTTGTCCATGGAAATAATACTCAAAATGCTTAAAAATAATATTGAATAATTTGGGCCTCTATATTGGGCCGAAAATAATAGCTTTAAAAAAAAATCGGGCTCTGATACCACTTTGTAACACCCCGGTTTTGGTCACCCAGGCCGGGATGCTACCGCCACACCTTCCCAAGCAAGACGCGAACCATTTCGAGCTCACTTGAGAAGATGCTAAGGCTAAGTTGTACCAATACTTAAAAATAATTTAAAAACCATTCAATAAGTGCCCGAAGGTTTAAATCAGAGTTAAGTCTAACATACATAATTTTAAACAGTGCGGAAGCTAAGGGCCAAACACGGTCAAACATGAGTTTGGGATTCGTAAAAGAATTTAAAAACAAGTGTGACAAGTCTTCGGAAATTCCCATCCCGTAGTGCCATGACTTACTCTGCGAAAAATGGAAAACAACAATTTATCAGTACAAACGGTACTGCGTAAGTTAATGCATAGCATAACAAAATTTAAAGTTTTTAGAAGAGTAATAAAAGATAGGAATTTAATTTTTTAAAATAGACGAGTGAATTAATATACGGGAATTCTAATACTTTACCACATACATCATTACCAATGCTCACACGCTTAATTACCAATGTTCATTTTCATCGAGAATAACCATTCTTGGGGAATCAAACCCGCAAGAGCCAAACACATTATTTTACCATTGTTTGTTTTGATCGAGGACATCCAAATTACCCGCTTGGGCGCTTATGTCCACAAGCCGTCGGTATCAACGATCCTGCGCCGAAGCCTTTTCAGATCAACATCCGCTTGGGCGCTTATGTCCACAAGCCGGCGATAATAACGATTCTAGGCTCATGCCCTTTCGAATCAACCCACCTCTGGGACTCGTACCCACGAGGGATGTGAAAGCAGTGACCCTATACAGACCGTTCCGGAGCCCTAGACAACCCATACGGATACATCTAGGAGTATAGACTCTTACTAACACGAAACCACAATATCATATGCGCCGTTTTGGCCACATAAAAAGAGGGGGCGGCCCAACGAGCTCACGCCAAGTGCACTTACCCTCTAAAACATTGGGCATCCCACTCGATCAAAACTTACAAAGTTTCAAAACCATACTTTTACACTTTACAAAATCACACATGTCCAGATTTAACATATTTCCAAAAATGTTCGACTCATAGATCATCAAAATACACAAGTACGATTTACCGACAAAAATAGTCCTTTGGGCAATTTCAGAAATCGCATATGGAAACTTAGCAAATCATTTTCAAAAATTCCGAAATTTTTACAGGAGCTAGAACACACCCAAATGAACATTTTTCATAGAAATAAGCTACTTCCAAATCGGACTCTAAGTGGCTTAAAAAAATCATTTCAGAATTCATCTTTCAAAAGCATAGGAGTTTACTGTCTACTTCGACCACAGTCCCTTTAGAAGTTCATAACAATTCCAAGGGTGATCTAAAAATTATGAACTTTTACAGGGATAAACTAGACACATAAATGAACAACTTTCATGAAGAAACCATCCATAAAAAAATGATCGTAAATAGGAGTAATACGAACAACAAAACTGACTACACCATGAAACGAATTCTGCCAACAGGATTTCAGAAAATACCAGATGAATTTTCGACGCTCAAATCATGTCCAAAAATTGTGAAAATTTACAGAGATCATATTCAAGGTGTTAGGAACATTTTTCATTTAGAAACGTTTTCCCAAAAATGAACGGATCTAGACGAACAAAGATGAACAAAAGAAACTATCCTGAAGAAACCCTAAATCACAGATTTGTCAAGGATTGGATTTCGAGTTGTACCTCAATGAATACTCAACCAAAAGCTATAAAATTTGAAAGGCACAACACTAACTTACCTTAGAGTAGATTGGAATCAATAAATCCTCAAATCAAAGCCTTAAGATTGCCCCAACACTTGCAACACTCTCCAATGAACCTATTTTTGGATGGAGTGCAAATGGGTGGCTTTGAGGGCTGATTAGGGGTATAGTGTATCATTAAATAATGAATGGGATTGGGAATAATTGCTAGGCATGAGAATAATTCCAACATGTGACATTTCTAGGCTTGAGAATAATTCCATCATGTGACATTGCTAGGCTTGAGAATGATTCAAACATGTGATCAAAAATTTTGATATTTTACAGAGGTGATCTAGACACATAATGGAACAATTCTTATGAAGACTTCAAACACGAAAAACTATCATAGGTAGGGTGAAACGAGCAAACAAAATCTGATCCCATACGAACACCAACACTGGCAGCAGATATACGCAGAATACCAGATTCGATTTTGATGAACAAATCATGTCCAAAAATTATAAAAATTTACAGAGAGCATCTTTAAGATGTTAGGAACAAGTTTCATTTTGGAAGGATCTTCTAAAAATGTACGGATCATGGTCGATTACTCAGAACAATAAAATTGGTCATAGGAAAACCCTATTTGACAGATTTTGTAAAATGAAGAGATGAACCTATATCTTGAGTTGTACTCAACCAAAACCTCTAGAAATCGACGTGCACAATACTAACTTGAAATTTCTAAAATTAAAAGGATTTATAATGCTAATAATAATAATAATAATAATAACAATAATAATAACGGAACGGAATTCATTCGGGTAATTCCTCGGGTATTACAAAATACTCCCTCCATTTTATAATAAGTGTAACACTATGAAATGACACAAGGTTTTAAGGTAAGTTAATAAAATTTATTTAGTTGAAGTAATTAAATAAATAAAATAAGTCCCATTTGACTTTATTCCTTTTGATTTTTATTTTAATAAATATAAAAATTAATAATTTAAGTATAATTAGTAAAAATTATTAACCTTCAAAACATTTCAAACATGATAATGTAATACTTATTTCCAAACACCCAAAAAGAGAAAGTGTAACATTAAAAAAAACTGATGATGTAATTCATTAATCTATATTTTAACAAATTTAAAATGACGAAAAACAAATACTCAGAAAATTGTGATTGTGAATGATCAAAGTAAGTTCATATTGAAAGGCTAATTGCTGCAAATTCTATAAATTTGAAAATTTTCTCTAGAATGCCGGCACTAAATGATGTTTTAACGTTTGAAACACATAATCTATTGATACAAGGAGAAACATATTATAATAAGGAATAAATGAAAGCGAATCATGCTAAGTTATTACCTTTGTTAATTAATGATAAGAAGAATGTTTATAATAATATAATGTCTGTAATTGATAGTGATGGGTGTTGATTAATTTTCTTTACGTGGTGGAAAATATTATGTTTAGCCCTTCATGGTAGATGTAATAGTGTGCTGCCTATAGCATCCAATGGAACAAAACCCTTACTCATTCCATGAGGTAGGACTGCACATTCTAGATTTGATATTCCACTAGATTGTGATGAGAATTCTACCTGCAAAAAACTTACCTCAAAAAATTATTTAACATCTCTTCTCATTAAAACAAAGCTCAATATTTGGGATGAAAATTCTTGATTAGTAAAATAATCATGAGCCCGTCTGAATTAACAAAATTCTTCATTCGATTTCAGAGGAAAAAATTCCACTCGCAGTTTGTTTTACTATGACTATAAAAAATAAAAATAAAAATAGATGTCAACCTTTAAAGAATATTAGACTCTATCTTCAAAAATTAGTTTTTACCCATGTCAGTGATATGTTGCAATATATCGTGTCACTTTAAAGAGGGGACTCGAAGTACTAATATGTAATTGAGATGGATTAACTTAAGATACTATAAGAAATGTTATTTACAATGAAAATTATATATGGCTGAAATTTGCACAATGAATACTTCATGTGTGTGATGGTAATTGGTAAAGCTGGTATTAATCTTGAAGATGTATAATTAGATGTGACATTTCCAGATGATAATTTTATAAACTCTACGCGAGATTCTATAGCGGCAATTGTTGATGGTACTTATACAAATATAAACTGCACCACTTCAAATCAAAAATTTTTTATATATTAACCCCTACCAATGATATTGTTGCTACAATCAATAATGCATCATGGAACGTATGTCTGCAAATGAAAATGTATATATATATATCAGTTTTAACAATTTTGTTTAGAGAAATAATATGTTTTATTCCCACAAAAACACAAGTGAGTTCACAGCCACGAAAACATCAATGCATCACTACTACAATCAGTTAAAATATTTGTCAAAAGGATGAAAGCATAGATAATGCCAATGAATTATTTTCATCGGAATATATAAACACGATCAATTGTTCTGAATCATGAAAATATAGTTGAATGAGGGTTGCATAGTCATGCTTCTTAGGAATATATATCCATCAAATAAATTATGTAACGGAAGTAGATTGATAGTAGCTAAGATGTGGAATTAGATAGTTGGGGTTAAACTAATTTTCAGGAAACCATGAAAGCAGAAAATTCTTGATTGATAGAATGATTATGAGCCTATTTGATTTAACCAAATTTTTTATTCGATTTGAGATGAGAAAATTCTCATTCACTGTTTGTTTTATTATGATTATAAACAAAAGTCAATGCCAATCTTAAAAGAATGTCGGATTTTATATTCCAAAACCAGTTTTAAGCCATGAACAGTTATGTTGTAATTTTTTGTGTCACTAGCAAGATGTGGCTAAAAGTATTAATATGCAATTAAGAATGATTAACTCTAGATACCACAAGAATTATTGTTTACAATGAAATTTATATGTGACTGAAAATTTGCAAAATGAATAGTTGATTTAGGTGATGGTAAAGCGGGTATTGATTTTGAAGATGTACAATTAGATATGACATTTTTCGGATGATATTCTTATGAACTCTACGGGTGATCCTATAGCGATAATTTTTTAAAGTACATATACAAATATAAACTGCACCATTTCAAATTCAAACATTTTAAAAGATAGTGTTATACTAGCCCCTATCAATGAGATTTTCACCAATGAAATTTTCAGCAAATTGTTAGAAAAATTTTCATATTATACTTCATACTTATTTTAAAATTTTATTTTATCTTAATTTAAATTTCAAATAATAAAAAGATTATTTTAATAGTTATTTTTATTGATATGTTATGTTTGTACCGGACAAGCCACATAAACTAAAGAATACGGTATAATATGATTTCTTTGTTAGTTTTAAAATTAATTAAATTATAATATCATATACACTATCTTTTGAATATATAAAAAAATCATTACATATTTTTCATTACTCAAAATATAATTTATATTATTACTTTATATAATATAAATATATATATATTATATAAAATATAAAGTTATACCCGTCGAATCTCGACGGGTTATTTACTAGTTATTATGTATAAAAATAATGCTAATTGGTGTTTGGCAATTTTTAGAGTTGCATAAGTACTACTTCCTCTGTTCTCATATAAATGCACCCTTCCTGCATTTCACGCAGTTTAAGACATATTTTTAAATGTTTAAAACTAAAATTGTATATAAGTAAAAAAAAAAATGAAAATTTGATATTATAAAACTATGTGATTAGACGAATCTAACAAAATCTCACATGACTATATTTTTTCTTATATAACTATGTTTAAAACATTAGTCAGAGTTATCCAATGAATAGTTACTACTATGCAAATGGTTCACTTATATGAGAACGGATGTAGTATTATTTTAATGAGGGATTGAGTGGATAACTTAATACATGGTGGAGAGGTGAGTGTTGCTAATATTAATTTTTATCTTCTCAGGTTTGGGATAATACTCCCTCCGTTTTCTCATGATTGCAATACTCTACTATTTTGCACTATTCACTATTTAATATTGATTAAATTTTTTATCATAGTTATATAACAAAAAACATAATCAAGTGAGATCTTGTTTGATTCATCAAAACTTATAGTTTTCGAATATCAACTTTTAATATTTTTTACTTGTACGCAATTTAAGTTATTAAAATCGTTGAAAATATGCATCGGCATGCGTGGCGGTTATCAATGTTGCAATCCTAAAAAAACTGAGGGAGTATTAGTTTTAATTTTTGGTAATTATTACAAATTTATATTATTTATCTTGTTCTGTATTGCAGGGAGTAAAAAATTTGTTCAAATTATTACCACATGAATTAAGGACCTAAAGTCGATTGATGTAATTGGTTGGGGCTGTATTATCAAATTTTGTGTACTTATGATTGAAGAAAATAAATTTTAGCCCTACCTACCGAAAAAAACCTGGATCCGGCTCTTATCATGGGTTAAAACGTTGATAAATCATATCATACTCTATTTTATTTTTTTTTGGTAAGATATCATACTCTATTTAACAATACCTAGAATTACATACGTAGTAATAAAAATAAAGCATACTACTGGTACAATTCAGTGCACTGCACCGCCTTTGAGGGCCCCACGCAATCTTCAGTACCCCAACTATCGCGCCAGCCCCACCCGCGAATCCCACGCGATTCACGACCGCCATCGTCAACAAATTTCAACGCAACCACCACCTATCTCCATTGCTCGAAGAATCGATTTCCAATTCGGCAAAATTGAATACCAGAACTTGCTGCTGCTCGTTCACCGGCACTAACCTCAGGTGATTCCGGCAGAGAGGGCAGGTCCAGTGGCCGCACCCGACCCAGCGATCAAGGCACACTCGGTGGAACTCGTGGCCGCATTTCAGCTCGCGGATCTCCTCGCCTTCCCCGACGCCGCTCAGGCACACCGCGCACTCGCTTCCGCCGTCGCTCGATGTCCGCCGCACCGTGAGGGAATCAACGCATCGCAGGACCGGGACGTGGAGCGGCGGCGGCGTCACGGAGGAATCGAAGAAGGAACGGTGGAGGAGGAGATCGAGGGCCGCCTTTAGGTGGGAAAATACGAGCCCTAATTTGGCGAGGAGGAAGAAGAATTGGGGGAATTTGGAAGGAGGCATGAGTATTTCAAATCAAGGGTTCAGACTTCAGAGGACTGAGCATTGGAACTTGGAGGCAGGTCGGGTTTATTTATAGCAAAATATCGGCATGTACAAGGATGCTCCTTTGTTTTAACTTTTATATATACTAGAATTTTGACCTGCGCTTCGCGAGCGGTGTTTTTGCTTTTTTTTTTCAAATAAATCAAGTATTTGTGGTCTTATTATTACTTTTGCATAAAGTTTACTTATTTTAAATTCATAACATAGGCGTAGGAAACCATAAGAATATGTATCAATTTGATTATAAAATATGCGACAAAATAAATAATCAGTTCATTACCCGAGATAATCAACCTCAATTTCTATATGTATATCTTGATCCACCAATTTCAATAAACCAAACTATTCTAAACCATGAGTACGAATCTCCGCAATTCTAAACCACGGATTCAATTACTTATACTATACAAACCATTATTTAGGAGACCTGGAAAATATTAGAAAATAAGTTTTTAGTTGGTAAGAAATTGAAAAATCTCAATACTTTTGGCTATAGTTACAACCTACATATAATGGTGGTAATCATCAGGTTATTCCCATTATATAATTGTTCATCATTCTATACAATCAGTTTCATAACGTTAAATTTTCTATGAGATCATTTTCTCAGGCTAGCAAAATTTTTTTGTTTTCAAGTTCCCACATTCATATACAATCACTAACCTAAAAAATTGCCAATAAATATGATCAAAAGAAAGGGAAGAAAAAAGCAAACAACTAACTTGTATTAAAAAACAACCAAGACCAACAATTGTAAAACTAAACCTCATAACTCATAGCCCCACACAACATGAATAGACAAAGTATACAATAAAATATGAAGAAAAATATTATTATGTTACAAAAGGAAAAAATTCTTGGGCATCACAAGAAAATAACAATCACCTGAAATTGGTAAAATCACACTGAATGGGGTATAAGCAATCAAATTCAAATAGGAACAGAAATGATAGGAGAGAATTAATCCCATACTATCATTATATAAATATTGTAGTATAAAAACTATTTATGTGGAGGTGATTATTATATGAAATTAGTATATAGTCATATTGACATTCAATAAGAATATGTATGACATTTGATTTATTTATTTACTTATATATCGTAACTGTCCCGTATATGAATCACTTTCACAATGATTCTCCAATCATATTTGTTGTTATTTGATGAATTCAAACTATCATATATTCATCATTTATCTTAATATGAACATGATTTAACTCTGGAGAATGAATCCAAAAATGTGTGATTGATAATTGAATATAAAATTAGTGGAGAACAATAAGTTGCTACAATAAAAAAAGTATCCACTTTTTATACTTACAATTTCAACAAAATTAACAAATTTTCAACTATCATAGAATGATTGTCTTCCTATTTCCTTAGTAATAATATATAAGCGAATATTTTTTGGCACATCATTAAAAGTATTATGCATGTTTTTAATGTTATGCATACTTCGATACACAGAATGGCTCTGTTCTTCAGGTATATAATTAACACTTCAGGTTTTCATCTCTTTCTTGGCAATATATTAGCAAATGACATTGCAAAATCGACTAATAAAATTTTTAACCTTTTTGAGAAACTAAAAAAAATGCAAAATTCTGGATTATGTTCATAAGGAAAAAAAATATTTTTTTAATAATTATTTTTTCTTTATATTATTTTCTTTTATTAAAACTATTTTTATGTTAAAAATATATTTAAAAATTAAACCTTATACAAAAAATCAGGATTGAATTTTGATTCAATTTTTATAAAGGATTATAATTTCTTATAAACTATATATATTTGGATAAACTACTTAAAAGATTATTATTATTAATTTTTTATTTTTTTATTTTTTGGTAAATATTGACACCTATGTGTATCGTCAAAGGTGTGTTCAAACCCAAACTACACATTTTTGATTTTATTATATATATTAGGTTCATATTTTAGACTTGAATTCTAATATAAATAATATAATATATATTTGAAAAAAAATTACTTATACAATTAAAGAATTTATAATATATTGGTTTAACTAAATTTTTCATAAATATCAAATATATTATAATTTGTTTTTAATATATATATATTTTTAAAATATATGGAAAGATTTTCTCAAGATTTTCTTATCCTAACAAATAGATTTATTATCTAAATATAAAATATTTAAAAGATTGATAACGTGGCATGTAGGATGATTCAGCGCTGACGTGTAATTATTTTGGATGACTGTACGTTTCTGAATGATTAATCAGCATTTATGTGGAAACCTAAGACATAATTACTGTATAACCCTTAAAATTAAGAAAGAATCAAGTATATTTAATAAGGGCAATATAGTCTGCACATGCCAAAAAGTATTCAGGATTTATTATATAGATTTTCTATGAGATCACTTTCTCAGGCTAGCAAAATTTTTTTGTTTTCAAGTTCCCACATTCATATACAATCACTAACCTAAAAAATTGCCAATAAATATGATCAAAAGAAAGGGAAGAAAAAAGCAAACAACTAACTTGTATTAAAAAACAACCAAGACCAACAATTGTAAAACTAAACCTCATAACTCATAGCCCCACACAACATGAATAGACAAAGTATACAATAAAATATGAAGAAAAATATTATTATGTTACTAAAGGAAAAATTCTTGGGCATCACAAGAAAATAACAATCACCTGAATTGGTAAAATCACACTGAATGGGGTATAAGCAATCAAATTCAAATAGGAACAGAAATGATAGGAGAGAATTAATCCCATACTATCATTATATAAATATTGTAGTATAAAAACTATTTATGTGGAGGTGATTATGTATGAAATTAGTATATAGTCATATTGACATTCATAAGAATATGTATGGCATTTGATTTATTTATTTACTTATATATTGTAACTGTCCCGTATATGAATCACATTCACAATGATTCTCCAATAATATTTGTTGTTATTGGATGAATTCAAACTATCATACTTCATTATATTCATCATTTATCTTAATATGAACATGATTTAACTGTGGAGAATGAATCCAAAAATGTGTGATTGATAATTGAATATAAAATTAGGGGAGAACAATAAGTTACTACAATAAAAAAAAAAGTATTCACTTTTTATACTTACAATTTCAACAAAATTAACAAATTTTCAACTATCATAGAATGATTGTCTTCCTATTTCCTTAGTAATAATATATAAGCGAAAATATTTTTGGCACATCATTAAAAGTATTATGCATGTTTTTAATGTTATGCATACTTCGATACACAGAATGGCTCTGTTCTTCAGTTATATAATTAACACTTCAGGTTTTCATCTCTTTTTTGGCAATATATTAGCAAATGACATTGCAAAATCGACTAATAAAATTTTTAACCTTTTTGAGAAACTAAAAAAAATGCAAAATTCTGGATTATGTTCATAAGGAAAAAAAATATTTTTTTAATAATTATTTTTTCTTTATATTATTTTCTTTTATTAAAATTATTTTTATGTTAAAAATATATTTAAAAATTAAACCTTATACAAAAAATCAGGATTGAATTTTGATTCAGTTTTTATAAAGGATTATAATTTCTTATAAACTATATATATTTGGATAAACTACTTAAAAGATTATTATTATTAATTTTTTATTTTATTATTTTTTGGTAAATATTGACACCTATATGTATCGTCAAAGGTGTGTTCAAACCCAAACTACACATTTTTGATTTTATTATATATATTAGGTTCATATTTTAGACTTGAATTCTAATATAAATAATATAATATATATTTGAAAAAAAATTACTTATACAATTAAAGAATTTATAATATATTGGTTTAACTAAATGTTTCATAAATATCAAATATATTATAATTTGTTTTTAATTTATATATATATTTTTAAAATATATGGAAAGATTTTCTCAAGATTTTCTTATCCTAACAAATAGATTTATTATCTAAATATAAAATATTTAAAAGATTGATAACGTGGCATGTAGGATGATTCAGCGCTGACGTGTAATTATTTTGGATGACTGTACGTTTCTGAATGATTAATCAGCATTTATGTGGAAACCTAAGGCATAATTACTGTATAACCCTTAAAATTAAGAAAGAATCAAGTATATTTAATAAGGGCAATATAGTCTGCACATGCCAAAAAGTATTCAGGATTTATTATATAGATAAATAGTACTTCCTGTCTCATTGTAATCGTCACATTTAATTTTTTGACACTATTCACTGTTTAATATTCACGTATTATTTCATAAATTAACCCATTAAATAATAATTTCATAAATTATAATACTCCCTCCGTCCCAGGTAACATGTCATGTTTGACTTTTTGACACTGTTTATTATTCAGCTTTGACTCAATACTATTATAAGTATATATTTGAAAAAAAAAACAGTCGAATTGAGTCTTGTTGGAATCGTGTGATCATGTAGTTTTATAATATATATATTTTACATAATTTTTCATTATACATATTTTGAGATATTAACGATTGCAAAAGTGCATTGGATTGTATGCAAAAGTCAAACAAGACAAGTTAAATGGGACAGATAGAGTACTAAAACACATAAATGTATTATTTAACAATACACCATAATCCACATCAAAATTTCATATTTGTTTCTAATACATAATTAACCCATTAAATAAATGAGTTTTGGTAATTATTTTTTATTTTGCGAAGCCAAAAGGCCAAATAAATTGGTGGTGAGAGTCCATGCTATACAAATTACAGATGATATATGTCAAGTTCTTATCCATTTTGTAATTATTTTGGATTGGATAGTAAATTTATAAAATATAATGTATAAAATATTAACTATAATATAAAATATATATAATAAATAATATATTAAATATATCGGGATGGGCCGGGGCAGGGACTACTTCCCCAATCCCTATCCCCGTCCCCAAAAGAATCCCCGAAAAAATCCTCAATCCCCGGCCCATCCCCGATAATTCTCCCCCAAAACCGTACTGAAAATTCGATTTTCAGTTTTCCCCATTGGGTATGGGGTTTTTTGCCATCCCTATTGACCGCCTGTAAGGACAGGGAAGTAGGGATGGCAATGGATCGGAGGTGAATCAGAGAAGGATAAATCCACCTCCGTCCGTGAGTGTTATTTCATCATCCAATCCACCCATTATCTATTTAAAACTCAACCTAAATCCAATCTACCCATCAACCATGGGTGAAACGGGTGGATCGGGTGAATAATGGATTTGAAAATATATATAAACTTGCGATCATTTATATTCAAAGTTAATTCATATTTGAACATCGTAAAGTCTAGAAAACCATACATGATTTGCGATATATAGAAGCGAAGTATAAACAAGATAATAATATCCAAAATTGAAGGAATCGAACACTGAGAATAAAAGGGTCAAACAAGAAAATTAAAACATGAGTCTTGACATGAGGAAGATTAGTCGATAAGGCGTTCCTTAGCAATGAGTGATGTAATTACGGGGAAGTGTGAAAGATTGGAACGGCGGAAGGGACCGTGGAAGAAAAAAATAGAGGAAAAACCATATTAGATTTCTACTAGATATACTCCCTCCGTATTTGAAAGATATTAACATTGACATAGTAAACACTATTCATTGTGTAACTTTGATTCGACTTTTTCACACAGTTAAATAAGATAAAACATAGTCAAGTGATATCTTGTTAGGTTCGTCTAATCACACAGTTTGATAATATTAATTTTTATAATTTTTTATTTTATAAAATTTGAGATATTAAGCATTAAAAATGTGTATTGGATTGCGTAAAAACATGAAGTGTAACCTTTAAAAAAACGGTTGGAGTATTTAATAAAATATAACGGGTGATGGATGGTTTGGATGGTGGGTTGGATGATGATTCGGGTGGTGGATTGGATGAACCTAGATCTATCTCCGACCCGAACTGTCATCTGATCCACCCATCACCCTATAAGAATCCACATTTTATCAGATTTTCATCTATTTTGGCGGATCGGGTGGGTCGGATTTTGGGCGGATGCGGGTGAAATTGCCATCCATACGGGGAACACATTCCCTATTTTGTAGCCTCCATGTTTTTTAAATAGTACTAATACTAGTGCTACAATTTATTTAATTTAGATTTAGTTTTTTTATTACAATTATATAAAAATATACTTCCTCTGTTTTAGAAAGATTGCAATATTGGTTTAATTGCAACTATTCACATATACACATTAAGTTTAAATTTTATCATAGTTATACACGTTAAAATATAATGATCAAGTGAGATCTTGTTATATTCGTCTCGTCTTATAGTTTTTAAATATCATAATTTTAAAATTCTTATTTGTACAAAACTTGAGTTATTAATAATTTAAAATATGCATTGGACTGCATGCACTGTGGAAGTATATATATAGTCCAATGAAACATTTTTAGATATTAGCTCGTTACGCTCTATAGCTTTAGCCCGTTTATATTGTTATACATGCTACTAATACATACAAGCCTTATGGGGGTGGGGGTGTTGAGACGCTAGAACTGATCTGGCTCTACCACACAGTGAACTTCTGAACCAATAAAGAAGAAAAGGTAGAACACATTTATTTAAAAAATATAAATTAAAATATTATGTTTTATAATGTTTATTTGTACACAGTTTAAATTATTACTTTATTTGTCCAATTTGGATTTTTTATACTGTTTCTGGTGCAAGTTTGACATAATTGTTTTTTTATTGCAGTTATATAAAAAATATAGTCAATTGAGATTTTATTAAATTCGTTTATTTGCATAGTTTTAAAATATACTCCATCCGTTTTTTATACCTCTTCATTTCTACACTGCACGCAATCTAATGCATACTTTCAATGAATAATAATATATCAAATTATGTACAAGTAAAAATTCTAAAAATTTGATATTCTAAAACTACAAGATTAGACGAATCCAACAATATCTAACAATATCTCAGTTGACTATGTTTTATCTTATATAACCGTGATAAACAATTGAACTAAAGTTACTTAATGAATAGTATCTACTATGCAAAGGGTAAACTTAAAGAAAAATGGATGAAGTATATTTTATATAATTTTTACTTACACACATTTTAATATATTAACCGTTAAATAAATTCATTGACTACATTTTTAGAAAAATTGATTAAAAATAATAAAACTGAAGAGTAACTGTTAAAAACATGTTTTGCATTGTATGAAAAAATTAAACAGGACTTTTATTTAGGAATAAAAGGAGCATCTATCTTTATACACCTAAAAAACGAAAGCAGTATTAAGTATTTATAACTTTTATTGCGACATTATGGAATATTTGGTTAGAACGTAATGCTAGAGTTTTTAAAGGGAGTCAGAAACCATTTTGGATCATTAAAAAAGAAGTCTGGAATCTGTTGGAACCTCTCCTAGTGCTTCATCTGCCTCGATTCAATTTCTCCACCGGAATTCTCAGTGGCACAATCCTACACGTGGATGGTAGTTCGCTTGGAAACCCCAGTCGGACTGGGTTTGGTTTTGTTATTAGGGAACCTGATGGCTGTTGGGTGGAAGGCGGGTGTGGTTTTTTAGGCCATGCCACTAATGTGATTGTTGAGTTATCTGCGCTGATCTGAGGCCCGAAACGTGTTCACGTATTAAAAATTAGGAGAGTCTCTTGCTACTATGATTCCTTAATGGTGATTGCAGCTCCTGACTCCGGAAATAGATACCATCACGTCCTCTAGGAAGGTAATAAAGTGGCTGACACATTGGCAAAGCGTGGGGGCTTAGAGTGAAAATTTCTTTACAACATGGCTTTCCTACCGGATTTTGTAAAAGGAGGTGTGTCGGTGGATGCATCTGGCGTGTGGTTACCTCGATTTTAGGTTGTTCTTTTTTATTTGTGTTATCACCCAAAAATATTTGAGCCCAATAACCAGGTAATAAGCCCAATTCATTAAATTTATCTGAAGGGAGATGATCTCAGAAAGGCGGCATTTAGGAGAATCCCTAGGATCGCTTATGAGGTACCATGAAAGGAAAAAGGATCACGGGCATTAATGAGGAGGCATCATCGAAGGAAGGAAGATCACAGCATTAAAGAGGATGTGTCACCAAATGAAAGAAAATCACGATGAAGCGCCACCAAAGGAAAGAAAATTATGGAAAGGCGTCATTAGGGGATGGAGCAGAATCATGGGCCTTGAAGAAACCCTAGGTTCCCGCCCCGTGTAAAAGGTGAATGTGGCACCAAAGCAAGGGGACCCTGAATCATTCTCAAAGAAGCCGCACTTTATCTTTTATTTTCTTTACATCTTTCTGCAATTTTATTTCATTTACTGCTTTCTTTCTTCAATATCTTTACAGGTTTCGTTAATTTCCTGTATTTTTCTTTGTGCAACTTTGTAATTTCTTCAACATTCATCAATCAAAGAGAGGTTCCGCTCTTCCAAAATTTCACCGATAACAAATTGGCACGCCCAGTGGGACTCGAGTGGAAAACCATATCCGCTTAGGGTTTATACGCCCCAGATCTGAAAGGTTAGCGAGTAATCTTACTCAGAAATTTGAAGGGTCTACATGAAAAGATGCCAGTTAGAGAGCCTACCGATGAGGCGGTAAAAAGCAGTTCCCAACCGCAACAGGGAATTATGCAGATCCCTACTTTTTCCGAGCAAATACGGTTGTCGATGACAGAGTCGATGGCCGAGTTCATGCCTCTAATCACGAAGCATCTCATGGATGTGTTGCATTCTGCCATGACCGAACAGATTGATAGAGTATGTGGCTCCATGCGTACTCAGCGAGAAGTAACCGCTCCTGCAAACGGCACGAATATGCCGCCCAGTCCCCATGCCTAGAGCCGTCAGGCGGCCAACAGAGGGTTTGGGGAGCCGCACATGGCCAGCCGCCACTCCCAAAGACCGGAGGCCTGGCCAGTCCATTTTCTATCCCTTACCAGGCAGATTACACTGTCGCTCCAGCGGCACATAACATGCCGAATTTTGGGTATGCGGCACCTCCAGTGCCAATCTACGTAGCACCAGGCTGTTTAATGGCCTCCAATGCTTCCCCAGGCTGTACGACGGCCTCTGATGGCCTTGGCATGCCGCCACGACAAGCGACACCTCCTGTGCCGAGTGTCCCGACCACACCTTATGGAGCCAACTAATCAGTAGTACCGGCGCTAGTACCGAACCCTTGTTGGATGTCGCCACCACTAGGGGGCAGACTCCACAACCATGTGGGGTGGCGCGGCACCCGCCACACCAGCCGCCTTGCCTCCTCTAGGCGCCATGCCTCCTACGCAGGCACCTGATTGGATGCCACCAACACTAGAGGGGCAGGCGCCACCAACATGTGGAGTGGTGGCAGCACCTACACCAGCCACCATGCCTCCTACACAGTCACCAGCAGTCTCAACCGACTTGTTCGCAGACATGATGCAACAATATTTTGGAATTCAACTGAGGCCGATGGAGCGGCCTATGTACAGGAAGTCATACCCTGATTGGGTAGACACCATGCAGCCATACCCTAGAGGCTTCAAGATGCCCGAGTTCGCCACCTTCTCAGGGGACGACGGCAAGTCCATTGTAGAACATGTGGGTAGATTCACTGCTCAATTTGGTGAAGCGGTGGCCAACGACTGGCTGAAGTTGAGGCTGTTCAGTTCATCCCTCACTTGACCTGCCTTCGCATGGTTTGCATCCTTGTGGCCTAACTCAATTCAAAACTGGGCCGATCTTGAACTGGCATTCCATGATAGGTTCTACACGCCACTGTCACAGATGAGTTTCGCAGACCTTATTAATGCCAAACAGTTTGCCGATGAGGCGGCAAGCACCTTCATTAACCGATTGCAGCGGATTAAGAGCCGATGCACAATGGCAGTCCCCGATAAGGGGATAGCCAATATTGCAGTGGCGAATATGTTGCCAAAATTGAAAGAACGTTTAATGGTGCAGGATTCCATTGATCTTGCCCAGTTGGCCGAGAAAGTGGCCCGCTTGGAAAAGTTCCTTGAGGAACAAGATGAGAATGTCTACCTACACACGAGACTCATTTTGAGGAATTGAAACACGGTAAAGAGGAAGACGAACCAAGGGTGGTGGCCAATGTAGTAGCCTTGGGTGGTAAAAACACTGGATAGTGGCCCTGGAACGCCATCAACAGCGGCCTTGGAGGCCGAGTAGTCGGTGACTGAGGATGGCGTCTGGCTGTGTATGGCGGCCTGACTAAGGATGTCACCCTGGCTGATGCTCGAATAGTGGCCCGGAGTGAAGCAGCGGCGGCTGGCAACCCTAGAGCAGCGGCGGAGCCCCGAGGCACAGCGGATGTGCTCTGAGGCACGGCGGAGCCCCGAGGCACACGCCGATGAGCTCCAAGGCATGACGGATGAGCTCCGGGGCACGGCGGAGCCCCGAGGCATCGGATGTGCTCCGAGGCACAGCAAAGCCCCGAGACACGGCGTCTTCGACGAGAGTCACGGTACCCGAGCAAGTGGCGACCCCCGGAACAGGTTGAGATGGCGGCCCCGGAGCAAGATGGGTGGCGGCTGAGGACTCGAGGGTTCACGGTGGCCTGGCTCGACGATGGTGGTGGCCTGAAGATGGGTGGCGGCTTGAGGATGACGTCACCTGCCCAGGTGGATGGCGGCGCAACGTCGATGGCGGCCAGAGGAAGATGGCGGCCTAGAGCTGGATGGCGGCTTGGAGCTGGATGGCGACCCTTGGGTGGCGGCCTGGAGCAGATCGAGATGCGGCTGAGGACTCGAGGCAGTGGCGTATTAAGATCGCGGTGGCGGCTGGGGCACGAACGTGGATGGCGGCCCAAGACACGGGGTAGCGGCTCAAACCTGGCTGGCGGCTCGTGGGTGCCTAGGATGGAGTGGCGGCGAGACACGCTGCTTCGGGAAGAGAATGACGATGGCGGCCTGAGCACCCTCAATAGCGACGGTTTCCTCGATGGAGGCGCGCGTATGGACGGCTGCCCGGGTGATGCAGCGATGACTAAGAGCCTAAATGGGCCTAGGGTTTAGTTTTGTATTGGGCCTTAGACAAACACGCAAATCAGTCTTAAATTCTAATCAGACAAATTGCGCGAGTGGGGCATCTGTTATCATCCAAAAATATTTGAGCCCAATAACCAGATAACCAGCCCAATTCATTAAATTTATCCGAAGGGGGATGATCTCAGAAAGGCGGCATTTAGGAGAATACCTAGGATCGCTTATGAGGTACCATGAAAGGAAAGAGGATCGCGGGCATGAATGAGGAGGCATCATCGAAGGAAGGAAGATCACAACATTAAAGAGGAGGTGTCACCAAAGGAAAGAAAATCACGATAAAGCGCCACCAAAGGATAAAAAATCATGGAAATGCGTCATCAGGGGAGGGAGCAGAATCATGGGCCTTAAAGAAACCCTAGGTTTCGCACCCCTATAAAAGGTGAATGTGGCACCAAAGCAAGGGGACCCCGAATCCTTCTCAAAGAAGCCGCACTTAATCTTTTATTTTCTTTACAGTTTTCTACAATTGTATTTCATTTACTGCTTCCTGTCTTCAATTCCTTTATAGCTTTCGTTAATTTCCTGTATTTTCCTTTTTGCAACTTTGTAATTCCTTCAATATTCATCAATTAAAGAGAGATTCCGCTCATCCAAAATTTCACCGATAACACTTTGTTTACTTTATTTATTTAGCTGCCTTTTCGGTTTATGGTTTTTTCCGTGTTTTTTGTTTCAGCATCCAAAAAAAAAGTATAAAAATGTTTCAAATTTGAAAGATATTTATCAAATTTGGTGTAGATTAAGAAGGAAGAAATAATAAATATATTCAGAGGGTGTTCGAACGTTGTTTGCAAATGAATTTAAGGCCGGGATGAGGACATAGCCCAAGCGGTTAAGTCCCTTGACTTCCAACGGAAGGTTGGAAGTTCGATTCCCACCGGCCCCCTATCCCTCCCTTTATTTCCCCTTTGTAATTGTGTGGCATGGGCTCCCACCACCCATTTCC
The DNA here is from genome assembly GCA_030278955.1 of Hygrophila difformis. Taxonomy (NCBI): domain Eukaryota; kingdom Viridiplantae; phylum Streptophyta; class Magnoliopsida; order Lamiales; family Acanthaceae; genus Hygrophila; species Hygrophila difformis. The sequence continues at coordinate 10,949,636 of JAOANR010000003.1, forward strand.
AGGCCTTCAATGGCTCCTCCAAAAAAAAAAATGAATTTAAGGCCCATTAAATAGAGTAATTTTTTTTTATCACTTATTTTACTTGTTATGGATAAAAAATTGCTTTGATGTACCAACAACAGTTGGCTTAAGTGGATTGGGGTTCTAATCGTTTAAGCAATGTCTCGGATTCGATCATTGTGTATGCAAAAAACTGCTTTGAGAGATGTTAGTCTTAAGTTCAATGTGGCATGTGGATATACAAAAAATAAAAAAAATAAATCTATTTATACAAGTGATAACATTTCAAATAAACTTTCGATTTATGTATGTGATTCTACCATTTCTAAAAATAAATTTAGAGGTAATAACTAAAATAGGCAACCAGAATGAGTCATTTCTACTTTTGGGCCACCATATTTTGATTTAGGGAAATAATGTCATTAGAAGGATTTTGGGCCTGAATTTAGGTTATTGGGCTGGAATTCGGGCCACGATGGCCTAAAAGTAGAAATGACTCTTTCTGGTGGCCTATTTTAGTTTTTTGGAATTATTTTTTATTTTATGTAATTAAAATAAATAATACCCATTTTGTGATATTATTTATGTCCTACTTTCTGTTTTTTCTTGTTCCAACATTTTTTATTTCATTTTCATTTTAAAAATAATTAAATATTAATTGCCAAACATACCCATGTTCGAAAAATTCCTTGCATTTAATACCAATTATTCCTCCATAAAATACCATGTCGGAAAATTTTGGGATACTTATAATAAAACATGTTTACTTTATAATTTATTTGAATATGTATTTGTTTTACTTATTTTATAATATATTTGAATTAATATTTATTTTATTTCTTATATTATTCCCTCCGTCCTATTAATAGTGTTAAAAAAGGTAACTTAAAAACTTATATAATGTGATTGTAATGAGCTACAAATTTTTTTTTTAGAAGCCATTGAAGGGGAGGGATAGGGGACCGGGTGGGGATTCAAACCCCCAACATATTGGTTGGAGTTGGGGGACTTACCACTGGAGTAAGTGCTCAACCCCACAATTTTAATTTATTTATTTATTTATGATTTACTGATATGTGGTTATAGGGTGGACTGGAATTATTAATGGTAGTGGGTAATTTGAAAGTTTAATATATTTATTTATTAATGTGAGGTGATGGGTAAGTTTGACGATTAATATTTAATTATTTTTTAAAATAAAAATATTGCAATAAGAAAAAAGAAAGCATGGCATAATAATGACACAGAATGGGTATTATTTATTTTAATTACATAAAATAAAAAATAATTAAAAAAACTAAAATAGGCCACTAGAAGTAGTCATTTCCACTTTTAGGCCATCGCGGTCCGAATTCCAGCCCAATGGCCTAAATTCTGGCCCAAAATCCTTCTAGTGGCTTATTTTCCTAAATCAAAATATCGTGGCCCAAAAGTAGAAATGACTCATTCTGGTGGCATATTTTAGTTATTACCTCATAAATTTATTTTAAAAAAATGACACTTTGTATTTCAAATAGAAGTAAAAAATCGGTTGCGGGAAAAGAAAAAAAAGAAAAAAAGAAAACCGTTGATCATCTTATAATTGGATGGAATATGCATACATGGGTTACCATTAAGGGCCCGTTTGGATTGACTTTTGTAAAAAACAGAAGCTAAAAATAGAATTTTTGTGTTTGACTGGAATGTTTGAAAAGCGTTTTTTTATAAAAAAAAAATATATGTTTGGATGAATAAAAATGAAAAGTGCTTTTGAAATGTAGTAATTACCAAAAAGGACGTGCTACTTAATATGATAATAATATATATTTATAGTGTAATTTATATTAAGTAGTGTGGGTATTTAAGTCCTTGCACATTTTACAAGGTGCTTTTGGTTATCGCTTTTGGGAGAAACACCTCCTGGGCTGCTTATCCCATAAGCATCTTTTGGCTTTTCGATGTGCTTTTGCTTTTTTCTTAAAAGCCAAAAACAAACACCTAATTTCTACTATAAGTGTTTTTGGCATAAGTAAAAGCCAAAAGCACCTCCCTAGAAGTCATTCCAAACGGGTTCTAAGTCTCCATGTTTATCATATTATTTTAAGTTTTATTTTATATACCATACCATAATGTAACACACTGCTTGTATTTATAATATATTTAATTAATTTTGAAATTATATATATTGCTAATTGCTTAAATTAAATATATCACGGACTCCAAAATCATAAATTCTTATAAATACTCTATCGCTAATTGTCTCTCGGTTCAATTTCAATATTAAACCAAGTTTAACATTTCATCAAACTACTTCCAATAGATTCACTGGTAATTATGAGTCATGCATAGACATGTTCAATGCGACACACATCCCTAGTCTCTTCATTAATTTTGTGGTTCCTACCACTAATGTACTATTCAAATATTGTCCCTAAGCTACTCTAAGGATGTCCCATTTCCACTAAACTAATTAAATATAAACTGCCCCATCCTATAAATTTAAAAAATGCGCAGATATTACGATTTATAGAATTCAATACCCAGATCGATCAAATTAAATAGGCACTTGTTGAATTCAATAAATTAAATTAAATTAACTTAAACGAGTTGTACAGGACTGTGTTCCCAATGATGTACTCCCTCCATTTCTTTTTAGTTGTCTTTTTAGAGATTAAAAAGTGTTCCAAAATAATTGTCATTTTTAGGTAGTTATAGATAGTTATGTTATGTTTTTACTATATTGTCCTTCACTTTACATAAATGCTATTTGTTGGCATTTATTAAGAATGAGTTTAGGTGGAGGGTAAAAATGTAAAGTTATGAGTTAATTAATGCAAACATTGATTATTGAAATTGAGCTGAAAGAGACAACTATTAAGGAACGGAGAGAGTACTATTTGGAATCCAATTTGTCAACAGTTTCCTTCACAATTATATATGGTTCATAGCAGTTTGATTTTCTTCCAAGCTACTAGATAAATTGATTAGGTAACTAGTTGTGTTGCAAGTTGTTATTGTTTTAGGACAGGAACATGGTCCCATTTTGGTGTGAAACACGTGATAAGGCTGCGATTAATGATCTAACAAGCTAAGTAGTCCATGTTTCATCATATTTTGGCAAACATGTTTATTTTGACATTACTAAATATTGTGGCTATCACTGCGCTAAATTATACTCCCTCTGTACCGCGAAATTTGACACGTATTTATTTTTGAGCTGTCCCACGAATTTGACAATTTTCCCTTTTTAGATAAATTAAATTAATATAAATATTATTAGAATCTTAATGGTTTCTAAAATCCCATTAAAAGTAATTAGTTTACTATTCTGCACAACTTCCAATACACTTTTATTTTTCTATACAAATTCCTTATACTCCCTCCGTTCCGCGAATTGTGGCTCGTTTCTTTTGGACACAGTAATTTATGTGGTGGGGTGTGGTGAGGTTTAGTGGTTAAAGTGGTGTGGGTATTTGTGTTTAAAATTTTAATGATTTTTGACTTTCTTTATTGTTTAACTTTGACAAAATATTATTATAATGATTTAATTAGAGAAAAATATTCAAGTGTGGTCTTGTTAGAATCGTCTAGACGTCTAGATTTAGAATATATATTTTATATAATTTTTATTTGTACCAGTTTTAAAATATGAAGAATTAAAGAAATGCAAGAGACTTTATGTAGAAAAATAAAAGTGTATTGGGAGTTGTGCAAAATAGTAAAAGTGATTACTTTTAATGGGATTTAGAAATCATTAAGATTCTAATCATATTTATATTAATTAAATTTATCTAAAAAGAGAAAGTGACCACAATTCGTGGGACAACCCAAAGAGGAATACGAGCCAAAATTCGTGGGACGGATGGAGTATTTCTTTAATTCTTCATATCTCAAAATGTGTACAAATAAAAATTATATAAAATATATATTCTAAAACTAGATACTTAGACGATTCTAATAAGACCACACTTGAATATTTTTTCTTATTAAATCATTATAATATTAAGTCAAAGTTAAACAATAAGCAAAGTGAAAATTCATTAAAATTTTAAACACAAATACCAACAACACTTTAACCATTAAAACCCACTATATAAATTACGGTACCTAAAAGAAACGTGTCAACTTTCGCGGGACGGAGGGAGTTTTTTTTTTTTGGGAGGAGCCATTGAAGGTCTGGAGAGGGGTGGTGGGAACCCATGACACACAATTACAAAAGGAAAAAAAAGGATACAAAGGAGAAAAAAGGGGAGGGATAGGACTGCGCTAAATTATTTCTTCCAAAGAATCAATTTTAATTCTTTTTTTTTTAAAAAAAAGGTCTTATTCTACTTTTTATTTAAGCCTCGAAGCCGTAGCATAAAAAGGGAAATTAAGATTATCAGAACGTCGCATATGGGCGGATTCATTCATAGCGAAGCGAGGGGTGTATCTCCAATCAGTTTTCCATAATGTCCCCCAACCCAAATTTTTATTTATTTATTTATTTATTTTTCAGTTAACAACTTACTTGCCTAATTCATTTGTAAATACATACCAAGTTTATGGAATAGATTGAACAACGAAATTATCTCTAAAAAGAAAACAATTTAAAATTAATATTTGATTTGAGTGGTTATAAGCTACTGTTTATTAAGTAAGGTCCTAGGTTGGAGTCCGTCTCCCTCGCACAATCGACTACCAATATAAAGTGCTTCAATGCCCAAATTTTTAAGGGCCCGTTTGGATTGGCTTTTAAAAAAAGCAGAAGCCAAAAGCAGAAGCAGAAGTGAAAGCCAAAAGCAGAAGCAGCTAACTTTTGTGTTTGGATGGAATGTTTAAAAAGCAGCTTTTTTTCAATAGTGTGTTTGGATGTATAAAAGTGAAAAGTGCTTTTGAATGTGTAAATTACCAAAAAGGATATGCTATTTATATATGATAGTATATATTTATAGTGTAATTTAAATAAATTAATAGGGGCATTTATGACTCTGCACACATTACTAGGTGCTTTTGGCTTCTGCTTTTCGGAGAAGCACCACCTGGGTTGCTTCTCCCAGAAGCACTTTTGCAGCTTTTCGAGGTGCTTTTGCTTTTTCTAAAAAGCCAAAACAAACACTCTTTTTCCTTCAAAAGTGCTTTTGGCAGAAGCAAAATCCAAAAGCACTTGGAAAAAAGCCAATCCAAACAGGCTCTAAGTCCTCCACCGCCGCAAGAACAAAATATCGCACACAATGCAACAACCAAATTTTTACATGGTAGTACTTTGGAGTAGAATGAACTATAGGAAAGAATTTCATCAATTCACAGTCAAGATTAAACATAAAGGTGAGATAGGGAAGAGAGAGAGAAAAAAAAAAGGCGACATTATTTAATGCATGTATATGACTATTGCTTGCTTAATTCAAAAGCCGAATTTCGCCTCAATCTAACGCCGCCACACACATAAATTATGGTTGAAAATAATATTTGAATTAAATTATTAAACAAAACTGATACTCCCTCCATTTTTTTGTTAGCTACTGTTGACTAATGAGTACTGTTCACTTATATACTTTGACTTAAAGTTTTTTCATGGTTATACAATATAGCCAAGTGTGATCTTGTTAGATTCGTCTCGTCTTGTAGATTTTAAATATCGAACTTTTAGAATTTTTACATGTACCGAATTTGAATTATTAATGGTTTAAAATATGCATTAGACTGCGTGCTGAGTGGGTCTGTAGCTATCTTTAAAAAACGGAGGAAGTATGTTTTAAGACATTGAATAATGAAGAATTTTTAAGTACTAGTGAAATAATTAGTCAACATTACATAAAATGTCATTATTATCTCATTAAATTAAATGAATCGTAGCCCATTGATGTATCCAGAAAATCATAGCCCCGCGATTTAAAATTAAAATCTATTTCTCTAATTCAATAGTTGGCAAATTGGTATTTTATAATAAAGCCCCGTTGCTCCTTTATTTTATTTTTATTTTTTGTTGGGTAAGCCAAACGCCTGAAAATGTTACTCCTATATTAATAACAAATGGCTACTTTTTTGGCCTTTTAATTATTTACCAATTACCAGTAGCAAACATTACACAAAAGAAAATAATTTTCCAAAGAAAATTTGATCGACCTAAAAGATATATTTAAATTCAATAAAGTTGTTCTATTGTTTTATTAGTCATAACACAATCAAATTCAAATTTGGTCTATAATTTTTTAGCTTGAATATATACTTGATCAGACGAGCTACTTAATTATATTAGATTAATATAAAAATATTATATAAATGAAGCTAATTATAGGGGTGTGACTTATAATTATTTTATTATAGATAGATGCCATTCCATATCTCATTTTTATATAATAATATTCACTAATTATTTACATTATTTATTAATAGTTTACTAATAATACCAAGCTCAGTTGACCTAAAGGGTATGGGGCTCTGGCAGTTTAAGCAAATGTCCCGGGTTCGAGCATTTGTGTATGCAGAATTTTGCTTTGGCAGAGACAACCTTTCAATGTCCACCGGATCCTCGGGGATTAATCTTGGGTCCAATGTGGCCTATGGATACCCAGTATAAACCCAAAGAAAATAGTTTACTAATAATAGGAATGAGTACTTGGCATAATGGTCATTTCTCATGACTTCTAACCTTATATTTGTGATTCAATTTCCACCCAACCCCATATCCCTCCCCTTTATCCCCTTTATAATTTGTGTGGCTTGGACACCTACACATCTTTGTCGATACATGAGTGTTAATGTTTATAAAAAAAAAGTAGTTTTACTAATAAAGAATTAATATTTAAACACAAATATTTGAATTATCTTTAAAAAGACATAAATAATTACACTTAATTCCAAGCTTGTTCTCAATTAGTAAAAATAAATAAAAAATTTAAAAATGGGGCGGGATTTAGTCAATAATAATGTTAACAGCTAAATATGTAATTTTTCTTAAGGTGCCAATAAAGGCTTAGGAAATGGCAGTGGAATCTCATATCACACAAATTACAAAGAAAACAAAGGGGGAGGAATAGGGGCCGGGTGGGGGATTCGAACCCCCAATTTATTGGTTGGGAGTCGGGGGACTTGACTACTAGTGTAAGTCCCCAACTCCAGCTAAAATATGTAATTGAAACTTGTTTGTTATTAGATATTTAGTGATTAAATTCGATAGTTAAATATTAAATACTGTTTATTTATATAATCAAACTCAAACTCCAACTATATCAAAAAGAATTTGGAGATAAATAAAATATGAATACATTAGTATTATCGAAAAATAAATTATTAGGAGAAGATAGCTTCGACCGCAATTCTAAATTGAATTAATTATTCATACAACCCGATAATATTATTCTAAATTGATTATTATAATTTCAGTTTTAAAATGTGATGAAATTTATCCTAAAAAATTTCAATATAAATTATTTAATTAATTAAAGAGAATATAATATTAATTGTTTCAACCTTACACTACACTACACTTTTACTGACTTCGACTCCTCCAAAAAAAAAAAAAAAAATCTCAATTCCATAAATCGGGTTTGTCCACCGACCCACAGCCCGATACCGCTCAACATAATACAGGACCATTGCACTTACATCAAAACGAGATTGGGCTCGTCAGCCCAATGTGAAAAGCTTAGGTGAGAGATTTGGGCCGTCCTACCCCAGCATGAGTTCGAAATTTGCCTATTAATTTTTATATAGTTATGTTTATTTTAATTATAGTATACATTTTTATATAATTTTGTCCCCCAAACTCAAACTTTGGCACTAAAATTTATATAGTCGTGTAAATTTTAGTTATAGTAGAAATCATATTTCGATAATTTACGGGGAAGAAGAAGAAAAAGAAGGCAAGATGTTTCTTTGTTAGTGAGTTTTTTTAACATTGATTTATATATTATTTATCTTAATCAAATAAAATATAAATTTTGCTCATTATCTTAAATTGTAACTAGAATAAGGAGAGCTTTTTTAACTTGAAATTCACTGTTGTAAATAATTTAATATTTTAATATTGTACTTTGTTGATTATAATTCAAATATTTTACTTTGTTTAGAACAAAATAAAAAGATATTTTCTTCCCAAGAGTTCGAAATCAAATAATACTCCTAGCTCTATAAAATTAAATTCATTGATGTTAGCAATCATAATATGAAAACCCAGATAGAGTTAACAATCATAATAAGAAAGCCCGGTAGAGTTAGATGAATAGAGTGATATTATTAACAATCCGGAAAAACAAAAAACAATTGATAGGTATCTTATGAAAATTAAAGATAAAATAAGGCGAAGATATTTGGTCGCATCCTGCTCCAGCCCCCAACCAAGACACCCTGCGTCTCATAGCCATGCCCATGTAACAACGACTAATTTTTTTAAGTTTTTATTTTTTGATAAAAAGGAAAAAAGGAACACGAGTTTAGTTCACGGAAAGAATTCCATTCTTATATGTACAACGCTTCTCTCTCTGTTTTTCACCGGATAATGAATCTCCTCAAACTCAGCCCTCACCGGACACCGCCCTACCGCCACAGCCACAGCAACCTCCTGAATTTCCGCCAATCGCCCCTATCTTTTCGTTACTCCTCCCCAGAACGAGAATTCAATCTTTCAGCTTCTTTTTCAGCTTCCCTAAGCACTTTCACCGAGTATGGATGCAGGAGGAATTCGAGGATTAGTGCAGCGACTCAATTTTCGATCGGGAAGAATGAAGACGAAGAGACTCAGGAATTTGAGGAGTATTTAGCGGAAGATGGAGAGGTTTATCAGAAGACTCTGAGATTAGTGGAGTGTGCGATGTTCGCAGCAGTTTCTGGATTGGCTTTTCTCTTGAGTAACTCCCTTGCCATCGAGGTATTTCTGTTGTTCATTTTTTTCGTATATTTTGCGAGAAATTTCTAAAAATTTTTGCATTTTTCCCCAGTTGAATATGATATGAATTACTAGATAGAATTCATTGCATTATGAATATTTGATGCAGCTAATTTGGTGATTTAAGTCACAATGTAGACGAAGCCAGGAACTCTAGTTTTTTATGTATGTGTACTTTCTGTTAAATTATTTCCATTAACATGCTCAATTATGTTGATTCAGTGTTGATTAGGACTTTCAATTAAGCTGTTCTTGTTGCTAACACTTTGTGTTAACACTTCACGAAAAAAATTGAAATTGAGATAAGAATTGCCATACACTAAGGAAGAGTTAATGAGTTATATATATATCAGCTGGTGGAATGGAAGTCTGCATAATTGTTTGATTTCAAATTATGGAACAGCAAGTTGTACTATAGAGTGGTTTCTATTTATCTATCTTAACAAGTAACAACTTTTGAGTATACGGTTAGCGACAAGTAACAACATTGATTATACGTTTAAAGAATGCTAGTTGAACATTTGTTCATTCAAATACGAAAGAACTAGTAAGATGAAACTGAAATTATGGATGATCTGTGAACTTTACTTCTTAGTTAAGATGTAATTTTTGTAGCAGTATATCACAGTGCAGTTTGTTCCACAGAAATATTTTGCTTGTTTCTTTGCATTGCCGATTGTGTTGTCCACTATGAGATGGGGAATTGCAGCGGGTAGGAAAACTATGGTACGCCACACATGAAAGCTTGTTTTCACATCATACTTCTCATTTTTAATATGCGTGTAATGGAGTATTGTATTATTCTCTTATCCTATTTAGGTTGCAACTACAGTATTATTGTTTGTCCTGTCTGGTCCAGTGAAAGCAATTACCTATCTGGTGAGTTCCATAAACATCTTACCGTGATCTCAGTCCCTGCATATCCTACTGCTGATTTAGTACGGGATTAAACACTGAATAAACTTATAATTGAATGCTATTTATCCGGATGTGAGTGTACATTTGCCAAGAATTTAAAATTTATCAATTTTTTTTTCTTTTTCTTTTTTCCCCCCTTGTTGATTTTATGATTGTACATAAGCTAGCTGGAAAATCTATAAAATCTATTATTAAATTCATGTTCTTTGAGATTGCATTGACTTTTAAATGGCGCACATTTATTGGCATTACGGAATATACATTGACCTTCTATTTGTTTTTTAGAAGTAAATGTCGTATCACTTATCGGACAAGTTACTTTGGTAGATCTTGGAAGGAAGCCTGCTTCAACTTTCAATCCAGTACTTTTTTGGCAATAATATCTTGTTGTTTGTTATATATGATCTAAACTTCTTTTTTAAGCATGTTTCTACCAAGACATCTGCTTGTCTTTCTGGCCTTTCAAGTGTTTAGTCTTGTTTTATCATCCCACATTCATGGTCTTTTCTCTTAACAAAGCTGAGACAATACATTGATTTAAAGATGTTATTTCCAGTTATTGCACGGTTTGCTTGGTTTTGCCATGGGAGCATTGTGGAGGTAAGCACCATGTACTTCCAGTTTTGGTTACCTTACAAAATCAGCGAATGCCTGAATAGTACGAGTTATTATGACATGAATAAATGAGGCCACTTCCATTTCTTGTCAGGTCAAAGACGAGTTGGACTCTCTCAGTCCTTTTATGTGCAATTGTATGGGCTTTCATCCTTAATCCTCTTCTTTCACTGAATTCATTTCTCACAAGTCAGTGTGCAAAAAAAAAACTTTAAATGTTTTGATTTGTAGGTCCGAGCTTCGGGAGCTCTGGGTAATGTCGTGATTGTCTCATATCTCATTGGAGAAAATATACTTGCATTGGTAAATCCCAAATCCTTCTCTTCAGTGCTTCTACTCCATATGGACTTGTGGTCACTGCAATTACTATTTCTGAAGATCGATATTCTTGGCTCGTTCCTGATGACTAGTTCCCATATTATAGATCACCATTAACATTCATGCCCTTGTCACATTTGTCCTCTCATCCTTGGGCATCATTGCTGTTCCATCAATGAGTCTTATATACTTCATTTTTGGGTTTCTGGTACGCTTATTAACAACTCATTTTCCATCCCCGTGTTCCTCTTAAGAAATCATCTTATACTCTGCCTCTCAACAGCTTCTTCTCAACTGTGGTTTTTTCGTATTCCTGCTGCACCTTTTATATGCTATATTCTTTACAAGGCTTGGGATGAAGAACTCACTTCGAACACCAAAATGGCTCAAGGCTGCAATATGAGGTCAGTTTCTCACCCTCGAAAAACAACATTTTTTATGGAATGCTAATGGTTGGTAACTTGGTACCCAGAATGTAAGGCCCATTGAACACCTATGTCGTGTATTATTTGGTCAACTAACATTTAGGATTCACATTCTTCGTGTATAATTTTTGACAGATGATTAGGACGTATTTATATGGAACTTAAGATTGTATACCAATGACTATTCTTTTGATGTAAATTCAATAGACGAGGAAATTTGTGCAAGACATATTTACCAATCTAAACTAGAATGAAGTTATTAAGAAGATTTAAGGCTGCGTTTCGAGAAAAAATGCTAGCGTTTAGTGTCCTTAAATTTATGCATGGTTATAAACCCGAGACCTTTGTGAACAAAAAAAAAAAATGTACATTTGATTCCTAGTTTAACCATCAAACTCCTCTTGTACTCATAAATTATTTTGCTTTTAAATTAAAAAAATACTATCAATTTCTAAAACAATGTGAATATTACACATCTACCATCAGTAGAAGGTCTTTGAATCCTAAAAAAGACATTACCCTCATCTGAAAGACTGAAACAAATCCCACTGTAAAAGGTCCTCATGGAAAAGAGTGAGACAGAACTCCTCCAAGGGAAATGGTTACTATTTTGGCACAGATAGAACCATTTCTTGAACAACTTTTGAGAAGTCTCAAGGAGGGATATGCTGTTGTTGTCCGGAAATCGAAATATTTAGAGCAAAAACACAGTGAAGATGGATGTCTATTTCAAGTAAGTAATTTGAGAAGGAAATAACTGAAAAGAAAACACGAAGACAAAGGAGCACAGTAGGGAATCAATTGTTACCATTTTCTTTGGATGGAAGAGGGGAATGAAACACCCTGGTTTCCTATTCGGGATCTAACCGCAGTACAATTCCCAACTACGTTAACAGACACAAAGAGACTTCACGGTTTTTTTTTTTTTGTATGAGCCATTAAAGGCCTGGGAAAGGGATGGTGGGAGCTCATGCCACAAAAATTACAAATGGAACAAAGAGGAGGGATAGGGGGCCTGGTGGAGATTCGAACCCTCAACCTATATGAGTTGGGGGACTTACCACTAGAGTAAGTCCCAACCCCAGTCTTCAAGGTTTAGTAACTAGGGGCAGGCATTCAGTATAGGAGTAAAAGATATTTATTCGTCCATCAGTGTTAAATGTTGATTCATTTTTTTTTGTAAGAATATAATAAAAAAAATAAAAATAGTCAAGTTTAGTAGTGTTAAATTCATCTAATCGCATTGTTTTAGAATATATATTTATATATAATTTTTATTATTACATATTTTAAAATACTAATTATTAAATAAATATATTTGACTCTATATATAAAGAAATGCAACGGTCATTTAATGCTTACCAATACTACTTTGAAAGTCTCGATGCATGCTCCGGAACACCCTCCCGACCCTCCATTGCCGCTTCTTCCTCCGACGGGTGGCACTCACCTTGCTTCCTTTCGTGATGTTGTCATGCACGGGATTCTTCTTCTGGTCCTTCTGAGTTTTCTAATCCTTCTGAGGCTACTGGTGTTGATCTGTTTGCAGCCAAACTGGCGACTATTGATCGAGAAGGTGATAAGAGTAGGTGTCCAAAATTCGTTTTGCGGATGCCATCATGGATGAGTTTTGTGCCCCCTTGTTAGACACCTTGGTGCTTAAGCCCTTTGGCATTAGAGTTGGATATACTGTGCTCCGGGACAACCTGACTCGAGCGTGGAAACTCGGGGGTTTGTTTGAGCTTCTGGACATTGGTCATGGCTGCTTCCTCGCCAAGTTCGAGAGGCCGGAAGACAGGGAAAAATTCCTTACTCAGGGACCGTGGATGATCTTTGGTCACGTTATTTCCATCTCATGATGGTCTCGTTCCTTTAACCCCGCCAATGCAACGGTTAATACGATTCAAACATGGGTGAGGTTTCCAGGTCTCAATCAAGCTTTCTTCAACGAGCGAGGTTTGAGGGTCATTGCCGCGTCTATTGGGAATCTTATTAAGGTGAACTTGGATACCCTAAAACTCCAACGGGGTCGCTATGCACGGGCGTGCGTGGAAATCCAACTTGATGCCCCGCTGCTGGGCACCATTGATGTCATAGGGGATATCATCAAGGTTGCTTATGAGGGCTTCCCTACGATATGCATGGGTTGTGGGCGAGTTGGTCACCTCCGGGCGCATTGTCCTACTCGGCTGGAACCCCCTGAATCTGGTGGCACCACCCCATCGCCGGCGGTGGAGATTGAGACGGCCATAGTGCCGGTCACTTCGGTTAGTGGGGAGAAAGTAGTGGCCCCTAGTGGGGAGGGAACCGTGGATCCTAGTGGCGTGAAGACCGCGGTTCTTAGTGGGGATAAGAACGTGTCTTCAAGTGGGCTGCCACAACAAGATGTTGGTAAGGGCGTCAATGCACGTACTAACCATGCCGACAAAGATAATGCTAATTTGGGCATTGGTGAGTGGATGTTGGTCCAAAGGCGCAAGCCCAGGGGCCATCCTCAGCAGATCCAATCAAGGATAGTGGGCCTCCTCCCAATGGGCCAATTAGTCCAAGGCCTATAAGCCGAGCTCCCTTCAGTCTAAAGGCCGGGCCTCGTCCAGTAACTAGCCTTTGCTTCTCCCCCCAACTACTCTGGTCTTCCAACACGGCAGCACTGAGGATGCTTCCGGGAAGGGGAAGGCTCCGATTAATGGTCACAAGCGGGTGGGTCTTGCACCGACGTTGGTGTGTTCTCGCGAGGACCACAAGCTTGCTATTGGGCCTCCTCACCGCCAAGCTTCTCCTCCGAATGGCGTCGCCACCGCCTCCCCGATAGCGGAATCAAATTGTCCGGCCACTCCTACCGCTAATTGTCCAGACACCGGGCCTGCTGCGGGTGTTCCGGAGGACGTTGTTATGACTTTCTCGGACTGCCCCGGCTCTGGGGTCCCTCCCCACGCCTCTTCTTGAGGGTGAGTTTCCGATTTATCATCCCTTTCACAACTACCCTTATTTTTATGGAATTTTCAGATTTCAAAATTATGTCTTGAAATGTGCGGGTTATGATGAATTCTCGATCACGACGGGCGCTGGCGGATTTCTTACGCACCTATACACCTTCGTTGGTCTTTATTCTGGAGCCTCGGGGGGGATATGATGTGTTGCGGAATTTTATTTACCAGAAAGGATATAGTCCTGTGTATATTCAAGAAGCTACGGGAATGGCTGGTGGCATATGGGCCTTGCTCCGATCAGGTATTGGCCCTCAGGTAGAGGTCTTTGAGGTGGCTGATCGAGTTATTACTCTTAAGTTGCTTTCTGCTTCTATCTCATGGTATTGCAGTGTTGTTTATGCCTACCCAATTACTACCGGAGATGGGCCAATTGGGAATATCTTACTCAGCTCCAATCCCGAGTCCGGGGGGTGGTTTCTCGTTGGAGATTGGAATGAGATTTGTGAGCCTTCTGAGGTTCGAGGGGGTGTTTTCATACACTCGAGGGCGGAGGAATTTAAGACATGCCTCTGTGATTGCCAACTGTTCCCTGTTCAGACGATAGGGGCTCCGTTCACATGGCGTCGGGGGGTGAACAATGTCCAAGTTATTATGAAACGATTGGATCGTGGTGTGGCGAACCTGGATTGGCTCCACAACTTCCAGAATGTTTTCATTCAGACCCTTCCACGCGTGTCCTCTGACCACACGCCTTTATTACTCTCCTGTGGAGCGTCTGCGGCAACGTCACCATCGAAGCCGTTTCGTTGGGAGGCGATTTGGGGCCGGCATGACACTTACTCCCAGCTTGTGAACACCGTCTGGTAGGGTCAACCTGAGGACTTGTTGGGGAAACTTTCTGCCTTACAATCCCTATCCATCCCGCACTGCTTAACCGATTGGAAGAGATTGCGGAATAAGAAGTCCAAGTTATTACGACGTCTTGCCGGTTAGACAGGGTGATGCAATCAGTGGATTCCCTCCGACGTCATGCTTGGAAAGTAAGCTTCAACAAGAACTCAATATAATCCTTGAGCAAGAGGAGTTGTTTTGGTGTCAGAGAGCGCGGGATGATTGGATTCGGTTAGGCGATCGCAACACGCGGTATTTCCATGCCCAAGCGAAATTCCGCCACCATAGACATAAAATCCATGGCCTCCTTCTGGATGATGGCTCCTGGTGTACTGATGATGCCACTCTACGAGATATGGTCCGTTCCTATTATGTGCAACTATTCTCTGATGAGGCGACTAGTACAGAGGTCCAATCTGTGCCCTCTATGCGGCCTCTGGGTGACTTGGTCAATGACCTTAATGTTGGGCCTGTCTTAAGACAGGAGGTGGAACTAGCCCTGTCCCAATCTAGGCCGATCGCAACCCCGGGACCGGATGGGTTCCCGGCGGCCTTCTATAAACAATATTGGAGCACCGTGGGGGACAATACTTTTGCCGTGGTTCGGGAGGCCTTTCTACATGGAACATTTAATTCTGCTCTTGCCAAAGCACACATCTGCCTTATCCCCAAGGTGGCAGTTCCAAATTTGGTAAAACACTTCCGACCCATTACGCTCTGCAATATGGCTTACAAATTAATCTCCAAGGTCCTAGTTAATCGCCTTCGGCCGGTACTGAGCAACTATATCTCTCCCCTACAGTCGGCGTTCCTTCCGGGAAGGGGAACAATGGACAATGCCATTCTGTTACAGGAGCTGATATTCCAAATATCTCGGCCTCATTCACGCTGTAAATCTATTATTCTTAAGATCGACCTTGAGAAAGCATATGATCGTGTTCGATGGTCTTTCTTGGATGATTGTTTGCATCAGATGGAGCTTTCGGAGAACCTGCGGCTGGTTATCATGTCTTGCGTATCTTTCCCGGAATACTCTATTTTGTGGAATGGGGGTGTGCTGCCGGGGTTCAAGCCTGAGCGGGGTCTTAGGCAGGGTGACCCGTTATCACCCTACCTGTTTAACTTGGTTATGGAGCGGCTGTCTGTGTCTATTGAGGCGTCAGTTTCATCTGGATTGTGGACTCCAATCTATTTGTCTCGGCGGGGAAGGGGTATCTCTCATCTTCTATTCGCTGACGACTTGCTCCTATGCTTCCATGCGGATGAATCTAGTATCCAAGCAGTATCGTCCACTCTTCTTGCTTTCAATATTGCCTCGGGGCTGAAAATTAATTCAGCAAAGTCCACAGCCTATGCTTCGGTCAATGTATCAGAATTAGAGAAGCAACTCCTTACTGCTGTCCTCCCAATCCAGTTCACTGCCTCCATTGGCACCTACTTGGGGTTCCCTATCCATCAAGGCCGGGTTGCTAAGCATGCATACGACTTCCTGCTTGAGCGTATGGATCAGCGCCTTACGAATTGGGCGATGCGATTGCTTAGCAAGGATGGCCGAGTCACCTTAGCTCGACATGTTCTTGCTGCCATCCCCTCCTACTCGATGCAAGTGGGCTGGTTGCCTGAGTCCACCAGTAGACTCATCGACCAAAAAAATCAAGAAGTTTATCTGGAAGGATCGTGAGGGGCATGGGATTAATTTGGTGCGCTGGGACCGTATATCAGTACCCAAGAAGTATGGCGGGCTCGGTATTAGCTCAGCACAACACACGAATATCTCCCTGTTGGGGAAATTGGTCCATGAGTTTTTATTCGGGCATGCCAAACTATGGAGTTCTGAGCTCCGGGGTCTCTACAAGTCTGAGGGAGCTGGGCAGGTGGTCTACAAGCGGTAGGGCTCTTTTGTGTGAAGGAGTTTGTTCAAAGCCGCTCAACACCTCATCAACGGGTATGCCTTTAAACTCGGTAATGGGGGGAGTTCGCTATGGTTCTCCCCTTGGTTCAATAGGCAACAATTGGGGCCGAAGGTGCCTTTTGTGGAGTCTTGTGATCTTGATCTGTGTAATTCTGATGTGGTCATCCCCCATGGCTGGGACTTCTCAAGAGTTGCTACAATCATTCCTCCATCTATCAAGAATGATATATTGGCCAGACCACCCCCTTGTCTCCATTCAACCGTGGCTGATAGGTGGGTGTGGGCTTCCAGCTTGGATGGTCAATATTTGGCGCGCTCTGGTTATTCTTTCATCTCTAAAGGTTTTAACAGCAATGAAAGATGGTCTTGGATTTGGCATTCTGCCTGGTCGGAGCGCCTCTGTTTTTTGGTGTGGCTTCTTGCATGGGAGGCATTACCGTGCAATGAACTACGCTTCCGGCGCCATTTAGCTCAATCCCCCTTGTGTGTGATTTGCAGGATTGAGGAGGAAGACTGGCGGCATTGTTTGTTTTTGTGTGCATGGACTGGATATGTGTGGCAGCACTTGAATATTTCAATTCCCACGGATCTATCTACATTGGAGCGGTCAGATGTCCGACTTTGGCTTCGGGGTATGGCCCGTCATTATGGGAATACGTTCCTGGCAGCAATTTGGCATATCTGGCGGGAGCGGAATTCCAGAGTATTCCGCGGGCGTGCGGCTCCACACCACTCCCTACTCCGGCGTATCCTTCAATTCCGAGAGTTTATGGATACGTGTTCGGCCAAGGCAGTGACGCCTTCATCATCCCCTCGCCTTGTTTGCTGGAATATGGGCGAATGGTCTGGGCATTTCTTGCATACGGATGGCTCCTACCAGGCCCAATTGAACAGAGCCGGCTTCGGGGCGGTGCTTCGGACCAATGATGGTCACTGGATAGCGGGGGCTTTAGGCTTTCTTGGTAGTACTTCGGTGCTGTGTGTTGAGTTAGCGGGTTTATATCATGGTCTTAGATTGGCGTTAGACAATGGCATTATAGATCTCTGCTGCTGTTGTGATTCTAAGGCCCTCCTTGGACTGCTGTCTTCACCGCCGGATGAGTCTCATTGGTTGGCAGCTTATGTGGCGTCTATTCGGGATCTTCGGAGTCGCTTCCGGGTTTGTCACTTCAAACATATTTTACGAGAAGGAAATGCTGTAGCGGACTCCCTAGCTAAGATGGGAGCGAGTGAAGAGCTCTTCTTTACAACATGGGCCTATCCTCCGGATGTTGCCAAAGATCATATGGTGGCTGACATGGCGGGAACTTGGTTCCCACAGTTCCATTGATGCTGCCTCCTCTATGCTGTAATCCTTTTGTGTTTTTTTGTTCTTCCCCGGCCTTGCCAAGGCTCTATTGTGAAAAAAAAAAAAGAAATGCAACATTTGGGGATGGTGACTTACCCTAGAGGTCAAGTCCCCTGACGCTCAACCTATAGGTTGGGGATTCGATTCCCCACCCCACCCTTATCCCTCAACTTTTATCGCTTTGTAATTTGTATGGCATGGTGCTCCACCACCATTTCCTAAAAGAAATGCAACAATTGTGGTGGGTTCTCCACATGGGCGTATCCACCTTAGTGCAAGGTGGGTCAATTGACCCACCAAAAAAAATAAAAAATAATTAATTGACCCACCAAAAAAAATAAAAAATAATAAATTATTAGTACTAATATTTTTGATATAATGAGAATTAGATTGTAATTTTAGGAAGTATTGAGTAATTTGGGTGTAGGAGTTTAATAGTATATTATTGATTATTTTTTTCTATTATAAATATGGTATATATAAAACAAAATAACATAAGATATATGAGTATATTTTAACGGATTCACAACTCTATTACTAACATTTTAGTATTTTCAATCTGGTTTTCAATACAAAATTTAAATTTTTTTAAAAAGTCTTTAGATTTCAATAGTCTACTGACTTCAAGACTCCATCAATTGATATGTAAATCTGTATAAAGTTAGCCAACTCTGCATAAAGTTTAATGATTAACTAAATTCACCGATTTTTTAAAGTCCAAAAAAATGTAACAAAGTTTCGGTTGAATACACCATGCTAAAGTTTACTCTTTTTAATATTCGACCCACCAAATAAAAAATCCTAGATTCGCCAGTGGTTCTCCATCCTTTTAATTGCTCTAGTTACATAGCTAACATGGTTTATTGACTTAGTTTCACTACTTTTTAATGCAGTGATATAAATAAAAATATAGTCAATTGATATGCCATTGGATTCGTCCAATTATGTAATTTTAGAATATTAAATTTATATTATTTATATAACATTGGGTTTATCAGTAATTAAAAATATATTTTGAATTCCCCAAAAAATATATTTTGAATGATATAAAATGTTAAAAATGTAACAGTAGTAGTATTTTTTTTTAAAAAAAAAATAGAGGTAATAATACTACTACCTTTTGAGGAGGTTGGCAGTGGGCAACTCGAACATTTACCAATATTTTTCAAAAGTGATTTTGAGTTTCGGTGTCACAAATCTCAAAAGCATAAAACATCAACATCGACATGAAATACTAATACTACTATTACCAGTATATAATAGTACACGAAATGGTCTCTGTTGACCTGTCAGTCCTAACAATTAACTTTTCTACCCGCCGCATTATAAATGTCAGTTTTATACCCGAAAAGACAAAAAAGCCTTGGTCCGGACACTTGACTCGGACCGGACCAAATAAAAAGAACGGTCCAAGGCTTTAATTACTAAACATAATTAGAGTGAAGGACTTCGTCCGGCCAACCCACTTGGTCCGCACAATAATATAAGCGGACCAAGTTAGGGTTTAGGGTTTAGGCGGACCAAGCTAGGGTTTAGGGTTTTTCTGTGTTTTTTTTCAGTTTTTCCTTTTTTTTTTCCTTCTTTTTTTTTCTTTTTTTTCTCTTTTGTTTATTTTAATTTTTTCTTTCTTTTAATTTTTGTTTATTTTAATTTTTTTCTTTCTTTTAATTTTTTCCCTTATTTTTCCTTTCCCTTAATTTTTTTTTAATTTTTTCCTTTTTTTTTCATTTTTTATCTTTTTTATCTTTTTTTTTTGTTTTTTTTATCATTTCATTTTCATTTATCTTTTGCTTTTTCTTGTAATTTTTTTCTTTTTTCTTCTTTTATTTTTTTTATTTTCTTCATTTTCTTCTTGTTAATTTTTCTTTTTTTATTTTTTCTTTCATTTTCTTTTTTCCTTATTTTTCCTTTTCTTTCATTTTTTCCTTTCTTTTCATTTTTTCTCTTTCTTTTCCTTTTGTTTTTTTCGCAAATTTTTTTCTTTTTTCTTCTTTTCTTTTTTCCTTATTTTTATGTTTTCTTCATTTTCTTCTTGTTTATTTTTTTTCCCCTTCATTTTCTTTTTTCCCTTTTCTCTTCTTTTCTTTTCTCTATCTTTTCTTTTGTTTCCTTATTTTATTTAACTTTTAATTTAGTAGTGAATATTATTGCTTTGTAAATTGATTAGTACAATTGAATAAATTATATTACAAAATTATTATTATAATAGTAAATAAAAAAAACACTTATTATTCCACTTTTGAAACCAGCTTACGGATCCGTTATAATGCATTACATTGTATAAAAGCCCCATCATTGATTACATTTTGGAAACGGAACATATATAATAAGCCTTCTTCACAGCATATCCAGCGAATAAGTCTCTGTCCTAAATGCACTATAATGAAAGAATACATTGCCGAATCCTCATATTCCCCCCACATATTGACGAATGATTCAAATAATAGAACACATTTAAAGAACCTGTTGTGCAGCGCAGCTTCTGTTATAAGATGCCGAATCTTTTTATTCTCACGTAGAAGATGCTTCAAACAGTACTTCATTTATAGTTGCTTCCGAAGTCTTATTCTAATCGAAAATTAACGGGAGCGGTTGATCACGGAAACTTAACATATTCTCATCCCATTATGTTCCGACTTGCATTTATTCTCCCTATGTTCAACCTCTCTCAACCTCTCTCAGTCTCCATCTAAAGATTGGCTTAACACTCCATGTTTCATTCTTCGCAAAGGTTGAGCGATGCCAAAAGCTACCGACGGAGCGCAACTTGTCGGGAGTTGTGGTGGAGCAGAGATATGATAATTGCCGATTCCTCACATTCCTCGCTAGTATAATTACTTTTGTAACCCTATAGGGGGGAACATTAATTTTATAAGCA